>WURT03214663.1:0-26922 GCA_009936505.3 Holothuria glaberrima
TGGTTCTGCAACAAGTCAAATCATGACTATTCATCACATGTCAAGTCAAAAGCCAAGTCATTTGATCCCAACACAAGTCATCTCATGAGCCTTCTTGCCTAGGTTGAAATGAAGCCAAGATTCTGTCAAGCTGCTGTTAGCAATTAAAGTGTCACCTTAAGCTTTCCTCAAATTTGCATTTTTAACTTGACGGAATTAGACGAATATAGTAACATCTTCAAAACAAATTTTTCAACTTGTGCTTTCTGTGCTACTTGTATTTGGGACATCTGGGACAATAGCTCTGCATAGTATACGAACAGCATAGCATTTACATAGTTGAAATACCTTTTGGTCTATCAGTTTATCAGAGCAGTCAAAACTATATAGGCCCAGGAATGGGGGAGGGGGGAGGGGCTGGCCTGGGTTGGTGGAGCTTAAGCTCCCCAGTCAAAAATGTGTAGGGTGGAAGTATCTTCTCCCCTCAGTTCAAGAATGAAAACCCCTTATTTGTTCCCTCTCTAAAACTGTCAAAATTTTGCAGTAATTTCCTTTAAACTTTGCCCAATATGTTGTGCCAAAATGCATCTAAAGACTCAGATATTCAAAATTTTCAAAAGGGGAGGGACATGTCCTTCCCTTAGACCCCTCCACCAGGACAGTGATCGGAAACAGCGTTCAGCCCCCAGTCGAGAACAGCTTCCTGTACCTACCACAGAAAAGTATAGTGTTCATATTTTTTCAATGGAATGTTAGAAAGTCAGTATTTTCTTTGTTTTTAATGCAATAATTTTTTTCTATTGGTGAACAACAGTTTTGGAGCTGCTCAGTCTTGATAGGGTTGAACTTGGAGAGGATAGTGGGGGGGGGGAAGAAAAGGATGTTGCCCCCACCCAAAAGTGGGGGAGAGGGAGAAAACATTTTGTTCCCAAAGTGTATAATGGTTATAATGAAATAATCAATCTTAAGTGTTCCACTAAAAGGGATGTTTTCCTACCCATAAGGGGGGGCCGGTGAGGGCAAAGACAATTTGTTCCCCAGAATGGTAATTATGAATTTATCAAAATATGTGGGAATTTTCAAATAAAAGTTTACTTTTAAAGTGCATTATGAAAATGTCATAATATCTTTAAAATGCCATTTTCCAGTGCTTGGCTCAAATCCATCATATTTACTCTAACCTTCCACTTTTAACAACTTGTTCTAGTGATCACAATTTTGTAAATACCTTAGACTTTCTGGGAGTTTTTCCCCTTGGACCCCACTGCAGCATTGCCCCTGGACCCAACAGGGGCCTAATGGACCCCCTGAATCCCACACTGAAAGGGGGAGCCCTTCACACCCAAGGTGCACCTGTCGTGTCCTTTGGTCATTTGCAGGTCTGCACTCTAAACTGGAGTAGAGATTTGTGCACCTGATGTTTGGGCTTCAGCCACTTACATATCAGAACTCGGTTGCTAGGGACTGTTCTTTTTGAGCAGAACCAAAATATTACAGAATGAGGAATTAAAGGCACGTATGGCAATATTCCATCAAAGTTACATCCATTTGACTTCATAATTTTCATGTTGGCTTAACTGATTGATCCATGTTACTGCCAATATGCGTGGACTGTAGGAGAGAAAAAAAGCCATCACTCATGGATCAATAGCAGTAAACATGTTTGGTGGGACGAAAAGTGTGTTTTTGGCAGAGTGCGCTTGCCGTAACTTATTCTAGTCGAGGTTGTTCTCACCTGCATTGATAACAAGACATTTTTTACAAGTTTAAGTCAGGACACATGCCATTTTTTGTAAGTAAAGTCACAAGTCAGTGCTCATATTTCCAACCTAAGTCACAAGCCACAAAAGCAGTGACTTCAGTTGGAATGAAGTCTAATAAGTCTCAGGATGCTGGTGCTAAACTAAAATTTTAAGGATAGGCCTGTATATTGAACTAGCATGATAGCTAAGCAAAAAATTGGAGGCAGAAAAGTTAGAGAAGGAATGTGGCAAATTTGAAGTGGGAGGGAGCCTTTGCCTTTGAAAATCCCCTCTGTCATCCAATTCAAGGCTAAAATTATGGAGTCAGCAACTGGCATTTAGGGAGAAAGATCACAAAAGGGTCTGGTCTTGTTTAAGACCATAGTATTAATTGCAGTACACAGTGTGGGAACTACCGTGAAGACGCCCTCAACTTGTCTTCAAATTTCTGTTTGATTAATGGATGAAACACTCAAGTTGGTATAGTCTAGTTGACAAGTGCCCTTCTTTTGTAAAAACATGTTAGAAGCATGAAGCAGGATATGCCCTATGGTTAAAAGTAAAAATTTTGCTAACACCTTGACCAAGACTAACAAGGGTTTAAAACATTTTGCAGGGGTGGGTGGTAATAAGAGTGGGAACTAATGTTGGAAATTAAGGACAATATACTAAATTGTAATTTTTTAAGGGGGGGGGGTGTGAAGGAGGAAACAGGGGGCATGGCCTCTGACAGGGAGAATACCTACCACCCTCTAATTACATGGGTACAAGATCTTATGTTATTTGCAGAAAGGAAAAAGCAACATACCTTTGAATATTTTGAACATTTATTGCCTCTTGTAGAAGACTTATAATGTAAAGAGTTATAAATAGACGATTTGCCTATACAAAATGAATATTCAACAGGAACAATAGCTCTTGCAATGCTTTTCAGTATATACAAAACTGTGTACAAAACAATGCACAACGTCACACTAATATTACTTGTATCACTATATGTATGTTGGCCCATTTTAGAGCAGAATGCACCCACAAAGAATTTAGGTGCCCCCCTGGAAGGGAGTTTGGAGAACCAAAATTTACAAATACTCAAATGCCTTCTCCTGTGAAAGACACAGCATCGTCATGCAGTGAAAGACAAACTCCAATGGGTTTTTTTTTTTTTTCAAAGAATACCAAATAAAAGGGAAACACTTGGAAACATATATTTTACATTGGACACCAAAACAAATAAAAATGAGAATTCAGTTACCAGAATGGGAATGGATGAGAAAAATGTTTGTGATGGAGGAACGAAATTCAAGATGTATGTAACCACAGCTTGAACCTGATGTACAAAAAAAGGTACTGTTTAATTTGCCCACTACTTCCAAGCACAGCAAGAACCAACCTTAATGACCCCTGCCCCCTCCCATTATTCAAACTAGGCATTATTCCTGTTGAAGCTGACCTACCTGTACCAAGGTGGGGACTTGTGAGAAGGGAATGAACAAAAGACCTAGCAATCACTCTTCATTACCAGAAGTATAAAACATTTATTGCATTTTTTTTCAATCATAATGAAGCTTACCCCCAACTCCATTCCTCCCCCCCCCCATCAACCCTAAATCTTATGCAGCCATACAAGATATTGCTGTGTTTTACTGCATTTGTTATGCATGATGATGTAAGCGACATACTCATATGAGGGCTGCACATATCTCAAGAATGAGCTGACCAACTGCATGGTCAAGTGGTTAGAGCGTCCGACTTGCAGCTGGAAGGTCAGGGGTTCGAATGCTGGCCGGGTCATACCAAAGACTTTAAAAATGGAACCTACTGCCATTGTGTTAGTTGTGGCTCAGCATAAGCACTGGAGTAGGGAAAACAAGCCAGTGAGCCACAACTGGAAAAAAGGCCGTGGCCGGCCTGACTTAAACCATTTGGTTACAAACTGAGCCGTAAAACCTCATCTAAATAACTCAAGAATGAGCTGCAATATCAGCATCCGAGCAGCGGAGGCTCATTGATGCAACCAGTGTATGCAATATTGGACAAACCTCAACACCCCATGTAAATATCACCCTACAACACAACTTTGTAACCTACACCAAACTTAAATTCATGTTTTCTCTTGCATCTAATTTGTTTTAACAAAAAAAAAGTTGGAAAATGAAAACCCATTGATTTTATTCTTGCCAAAAATTAGGATGAAAATATAGTTTAGCAATTTTGTGCCTCAAGAGTGAGTTGTACAAGGTTTAGTACTGATACAAGACCCATTGTCACATATCTGTTATTATATATGTTTTCACCTGTCCAGAGTCCCTAAAAAATGTTATCATGATAGCTCATTCTAAAAACTGTAAGAAATAAAACTGTTCCTACTCACAACAAGCCAATAACTTGCACATTTTAATTATGGTATTATTTACACAGTTGTTTGGCCTCATCATCACCTCCTATTTTGGCAAATAATACAAGATTAGCAAGCAGCTCTTTTCATAATTCATGCAGATTTTATTCCAATGTTGCACTTTAACACCTTATCCATCCCCCATCATTTCTCATCCCCCCTCCCTGCCTCAAATGATTTCTTCCCATTCCCACATGTAACATTTTTTATACTTTAGAATCCAAACACAGAAGACATCAAAACAAAGCCTAAATTTTGCAACTACTCAGCACCACAACAAAAAGATCTTGTCCACTTACACCAAAACTAATCAAGCAAAAAACGAATAAAAAGATAAAAAATAAAAAAAAAATGATAAAACCATTACACTTTTTCCACTGAACGACATTCACCTTTTTACTATTGAGAACTTGCAGCACCAGTGCATTGAAATTACATCTCACTGTGGATGAAGGAGTCTTTATGACCTAAACAAATTCATGGAACACTGTTTTGTAACCTTCCATCATTCCTTTTCAGGAAATTGTTCTTTTACTTGTAACAAGAATACAGTAAACTTAGCTGCCGTTCCCATGTTAATGACACTATTATTATCAAATCCATCATGCTCCTCATCCGGATGATGAATATTAAACCATTTACAGACAATCATGATAAAAAAAAATTGTCTTGTATACTACAAACTTGAGTTGCTTAGTTATTTATTTCAGAAGTACTGAGAAGGAATAACTTGGACAAAATACCACTGGACCTCCTCCTTGTTGCTGCCCCAATATTCTCTCCCTCCCCCCCCCAGATTCTACATGATCCCATTCAAGGGGTGGGGGAAGAAAAGCAATAAAACCCTACCACTTTGGTCTCTAAATTTTGTGCAAGTTCCTAGCTTATGATGTCATTAAACTCTGGTATAAGGTCTTTATCCTCGATATTCACCTTACTATAGTAGTGCCCCTGCCTCTTTCATCCTCCCTAAAAATATTTCCGTGCCACCCTGATTCACCCCTGGCCCCTCCCACCCTTCATCCAACATAAAAACCTCATTAATGCAGATTCATGCATGCCACTTCTTGGCACCACTAGGGACCCTATGTCAAAATAAAAGTAACAGATGGGCCACTGTGACACTAAAATAATGACCCATTGGCCCTACCAACCATGTCCTGATACAATAATCTGTTGTGTTTGGAATGAAAAAGGAAAGGCAATTTGACTCCTTGGACCAGCAGAAAAAACCCGCACAATAAGTCACACAAGTGACTCTTTTGAAGACTAAAGCTTAACTTTTATTGTTAGTGCCAGGGACAGTGTGGTTTTCAATAGTGAAGCTAAGTTGGTGTATGCACAATACGCATTAACAGGACTTGTCCTCTATGTGTAATGTGACTTGTCCATCCTAAAACACACAATTAGGAGAAGGAAAATGCCCCACGAAGTTTGAACACACTGATGGATGCAAACTTAACAAACCCGCCTTGAAAAGCCCAACAACCACTCAGTAAAAGTGAAATTTGTTACCTCCTAAAATATGGAATGCTTAAAGCAAATGCACCAATTAAAACAAGATTTTAATACAGATATAAATACATTTTATAGCAGGAGCTGTTGTTAAATACTGCTCGTATTTATGACAATTGCATATATACTCGGTTAACAAAGGTAGACCTATGCAAACGACTAGTTCTTCATGAAAAGGCTATCACTTCATATATTTAACCTCATTTGAAAATATCAAATGCAAAAATAAAATTTGAGTAATGTATTTATAATGTGGATGATGAGATGTTTTTTACATGGATCTTTTCTGCTAGTTCTGGCATAGGCAATGAATCAAGTAGGCTTTGGAAGGTTACTCGTGGACTCTATTTCAGAATCGCAACTCCCGGCTAGTAGAGATTCCACTTTCCTTAAAATCATGGCTTTCACAAATATTCACCATTGTGAAAAAGGTGCACAAAAACATATATCGGAGTTGTATCTTTTATTCTGTCGCGAGTTTTTATGGAGTATGCCAACATAAGGAGCTTACGTTGACCACTACCACTTTTGGAGATTAGTTTTGCACCTAATCTGTTGAGATGCCTGTAGTGTAGACCTACTGGGTTGGCTATAGTAAAACACTAGTTAATAACAGTTGTGGAATATGTTCCTGCATCAATTATGATGTCATTGAAAGAGTTGGGACTTCATTCAGAGTCGTGACTAATAGGGATGCCGGTACCAGACTCCAAAATGCTGGAGTTGCTAGAGCCTGGAATTAACCACAGGGTGGCAAAGATGGGTAGGAGAGAGGGCATTAAGTGGGGGGACAGGCATGGGGGGGGCAGAGGGCATAGAATCATCTTGAATGCCCTCCACTCTCTCCATTCCTCTAATATGAACTTCACAATAAAGACTTAGAAGCACACTGTCAACCCAGTAGATGGTTTCCTAGTTTAGTGCAAGGCATCACTTCTTCAAACCATGATTCAATTCTTATCTCATTTTCTCTGCAATCCTGATTGTGAACTTCAGAATACAATTTTCATTTTTTAAGGCTTTATTTAAATACTTATGTCATTTCTAGTATATCATTTCCATGTCTTGGTTAACAGACTGTTTACATCAATGTCCAAGCCAAAAAAACAAGCAAATGTTTACATCATATCCAATTACTGCAGATGTTTCCCTGCCTTATGATTTCAAATATCTTCCTTAAAAATTCATTTTTTAATCTTTTTCTCCCCTGTGTGCATTTTGGCTGTTTTGGCCATCGCTTTATGCGTTTCCAACTCTTAAAAAACAGCCATGGGCAAACAGAACACAAATTCAAAGGAAGAATCCAGGAAACACAGAAATGACCTCAATCAGGAATGCAGGCGAGAATTAGTGCATACAGTAGTCTGATTCATAAAATTCCCCTTAGACTGGGAACGATGATTAAAAAACACAAAGACTGTAGAGTTAATCTGACAGACTGGTTCACGTATAACACAGGAAAAAGTGTTTTTTCTTATCTTTTCTCCCAAATTTTTGTAAAATCATTGTAATTTCAAATGGACTGCATTTTTTAACCACAACAGAAGTAATATTACAAGGTGCTCCTTTCTTGTATTCAAGTGATTTATTTGGCTTTTTTGAGAGAAAGCAAAGCATTTAGCTCTGTTCTACAGCTTTCTTGGAAAGTGCTAATTATCACATAAGAGACTACGTAACACTGTGCAGCTTTGTGCAAAATTTCTATTTCAGTCAAATTCCTTCCCCTCCCCCCCCCTGCAAAAAATAAATTTTGTAGCTTAAACATATGTAATGTACCAAGCAGATAAAGCAGGCATTATGTGGGAATATGATTCCCCCCCCCCCTTCCCGGTCCAAGCATTTTCCTCATGACCCCCTGTCTGCCCCCATGCAAAGGTATACAGCTTTAAGATGGGCACTCACTTTCTGCTTCCCCAATTTGTTTGCCCCTCCCCCTTTGAAATCCTAGTAGCACCGCTGTTGTCAAATAATGAAAATCAGATACCTTATGTAAGCTATTTTCACACACACACTTAATGACGTACATAAGCAAGGTTACTCTAACTCCTGCCTGAATTAAACTGAGATTTTCCCACCTTATGTGTATTTATCAAATCACATGACCAATTGTTTGCATTTTTTATCTAGACTATGCAATGTGAAATTGTATCCTGTTGTTCAAAGTCAAACTGCCAAAGTACTATTGATAATAAACACAATTCCAAATTCCTAATAGACAGGAAACAAAGCAGGCATGCAGCTCTAACAAAGCCTTAAGGAATGTCATTAGTCATACCTTTATGAATACACTCTTCGATAACAAAATATGAAAACAAAATGTCAAAAACTTAGGCCTATATATGTCCTTGGTTGGCAGAAGTACTTTAATCTCAGTCTTTTTTTTTTTCTGCTTTACTATAGTCCATAAAATAGTTGAAAAAAAAAGATAAAACTTGTGATTCACTTCTTCTTAAAGGAAGATTAACTTTTGGGTAGAGTAAAATGTCTGCCAATAACTGACCTCTATAACCAGTAAGGGCAGCTATTTGAGGAATTGTTAGCATTAACCTATGGGTTGTGCCCTAAAACTTTGCAAAATCGTGAATACCAAAGTAAAAGACAAATTTCATTGAGATGATTACTTCAGACAAATGCATGTCGAGGGGGCAAGCTACAATCAGGTCTTCTGTTAGCCTACACAGCTGGGCCACTGCAGTCTTTCCCCAAATCAATGAGGTAGCTTATAAAGTGAAATTGTAATGAAGAAAAGTTATAGCCCTGCTTCAAGTGTTTCCAGTGGGTTGTGTATTAATTTTAAAGGAAAGTTCTTCTGTTTGAACACACATGAATTGTACTTCACTGGCAATTAGTTTAAATTTATTTGAATTGGAAAAATCGCTCTTCTTGAAAGATTTCACAACTTTCACAACTGTGGAAAAGAACCTCTGAAAATGTTCTCTTTTGAAGCTTGAGGCTGTCAGATCACTGTCATATGTAAACGGAGTGGGTCATGTACACTGTTAATAAATCTGTAAAATGCATTTATTAGAGCCCACATTCTATTACAAAAACACATGCACACATAACACATACACGCACACAAACATGAGACCACGTGTTATGTCTAGTGGTAAGAGCATCCGCCTCTCACGCTGAAGGCCCGGATTTGATTCCCAGGTCGAGTCATACCAAAAGACTTCAAAAATGGAACCTACTGCTGTTGTGCGTGATGCTCTGCATAAGCAACGGAGTAAGGGAAAACAATCCAGTGTCCCATGACTGGAAAAAAGGCAGTGGGTGCCACCAGATTAGCCAAGAGGTCATAAGTTGAGGCATAAAACCCCATCTAATTAACACACAAACATGATGTTCACATAGTAGCATGTATCACTGTTACAGTGGGAAGATGGAATGTGCAGTTTTTTTAGGATAAAATCCATCTCCTTAAAGGGAAATATTGCATTTAAAATGCACCAACATAGCACACAAAGAAATTACCTTTAATCATTATTAAACCCTTCAGTTTCACCAATTTACTCTAGCAATAGCTTTATCTCCTCAAAATACTATGCATAACAAAAGTAATGGAGGTTGCATCATTTGAATTTTTGAAAGTTTGGGTGAACAAATTACTTTTTTGCAACAAATAACCGAATTTCTTCTTGTGAGAGTCTTATTTCCTGAAAATACAGCTACAGTACTGCCTTATTTTGAATTGTCTATCATTCTGTATCTTTTAAAATAGGTTTAAAATTTATGAAAATTTTCTGTAAAACAAATGCAATATTTCCCCTTAACTATCACATGAATTTCTCAAGTCACTTTTCCACTGGTGAGTCATGAAGCAACCTCGGGGTGTGACTGGAAGAAGTATCATGAGGGATTCTTCCAAACAGCTGATTGATTTTACACAAAATTTTGTATATGTTGGTCACAGCAGTGAAACTATGAGTAATAGATTCTGTCTTAATAACTACAAGAAAGTTTATCACACAAGTTAAGGTGGGAGTTTTAGCTACCCCCACCCACCCCAGCCCCAAGTTTGGGAATAACCTTATTTCTCAGGCAGATTTTTTGGAAAAATGTCTGCAATTTTCTCAGGGGCAATAGGGTTTTTCTAGGGGGAAAATGGCTCAGCCCACTGGGAAAAAATTTCCGGTACAATTAATTTGATCTTCATTTGAGTGATGGACTGATATGAAAGCTTGACAGAGGAGAGATATCTTAATATTATACTCCCCTGATCTACATTTTATTTCCACACGCATTCGTGACGATTCTGGGCAGTTTTTAAGGAAAAGTTACTGAAAATATGTCTCCTCTCTTAAAGCTTTCACTTTTGCAAAGACTGCTATTTTATACACAAGTTATTTGAGTTTGTAATACAAACTTTCCACAGGACGCATCTCTAAAGTTGTAAACATTGACTTCTTTGAGAAGACAGGTGCATCATTTGACTCTTATAGCTTCTAATTATTGAGATGTTTTACATACTTGAGATATAATGAACAAGAAAACATATAATAAAATTTTTCAGATCCTACCCAGTCATTGTTACCAATTGAGAAAACCATTTTTTTTTTTTGGAATGGTCTATCCTGTTTCCATTAAAGCGTTCAAGTACTATCTTACAATATTATATAATACTCTGCTATCTGTTTCCATTAACATCATTGAGAGGGGTCTCAGTGCCCCCCTCTTGCAAATCTTTGTTCTCAATCCTGCTATGGTGATGCCTGACACTCACACCAGACTGGCTACCAAAAGAGCTTGCACGGCTGTGAGATGCCTGCGAAGATAAATCCGACAGGCTAGAAGAAAATGGTGTCGTATTGTCACCAGATCCTGAGGTGTCTGAAAAATTAAAGGTATAATCAAAGGTGAGTATATCATCTTGAGAGGAACGATGGGAAACTTGACTCTGAACTTTTTTGACTACTGCATCAGGATCTATGCTGGCATAGTCTCTACTGGTTCGAGGCCTTGGCATATGAGTGTTTGATTTAATTGCAAACAAACGCCGTGACGGATCTGGACTAGGAGATGGCATGCTACTCCTTCTTGTAACTATACCTGAGGCACTCCCAGGAGGATGTGGGCTGGTTGTGTTCCCTTGTCTTGTAAGATTTGAGGCCACCGTGGCAGAACGTTTCAAAAATCTTCCATTGGGATCCATCCTACCTGGAGGAGAACGAATCAAACTAGGAGATGCACTGGATCTGTCCCATGTTCTTCGATAGTGGCTTTTGTACACTCGGGACGCGACACCCAGTGGAGAGTTCATAATGGCACCGTCCACTGGGGATGAACTGACGCTCTTTGAACGATACACGTGCATTTTGTTGAGCTTCTCCTCATATGCAGGCTTCATCATGAGGTACCCATGCTCTGAATTGGAACTAGGAGAGGATGGCATGGCCCTCCCAGAATATGCAGAGTCTGTGTAACAACGTTGGCGTATATATGGTGGGGCAGGGGATGGCAGGAATGGCTCCCGTGGGGGAAGCCTAGGTGGTAGGTACGGTGGCTGCCCTGCAAGATAAACAAGATATTTTCTGGATTACATTTGTCTATCAAGTTGATCTTTTAAGCTTAACCTAGTAGTTGGCCAAAAGAGCAATAAGAAAACAAAAAGTCTTGCCATTTTTGAAAGAAAAAACTGGAAATAATGTGATCTAAACTGTAAAAAGTGCGATCACCCTGTCATTTGCTTAAGCAGTACTGTTTATGTATAGTTTTGATGCTCAGGCAAAAATTTGTAAGCCCAATCAGATCATATCTCTTAACTTTTGTACAAGCAGCTCTCTTCTTGGCAACTCATCTGTGAACAGTAAAAAATAACAGAAGTACCGTACATTGCTTGCGAACCCATGCGTGATTTGTTTTGCAAGATTTGATCCAGTTAGGGTGACAGCTCTCTGGTAGTTCTGCAGTGACGCAATTGCTTTGATTTACAGTTGTACAAAATTCAGACCAGTAATGGTAATATGAATGTTTATAATATGTATAAAAGTACAAACTGCAAATAACTTATTGTGAAGAATTCCCTTGCACCCATTTAACTCAATGAAGGAGCCCACTGATGTCATTACTTTTTAAGGTTAGTGGAAGTTGTGGAAGCATCATTCATACCAGAAAGTCAAAAGGGTAATAGTGATTCCTTGCCGTATGATATATTGTAACAAACATGAAACACCCACATGACAAGCATGAGATACCTCACACTTATCCTGCTTGAGATATCATGTTAATTTGGTCAAACCTTTTAAAATCTTGTGACCCAAAATGACCTTTTGCCTCCAGTTAGGACAATAGGGATCACCTTCTGCACCCTATATGGCCATCTTAATGCTCTAAATATGATCAATCCACAGCCAAGAATGAGATTCCTAAGTTATCCTTAAAATATCATGTTTACCACATTTTGACCTTTTGTGACCCCAAATGACCTTTGACCTCCACCAAAAACAATAGGGATCATCCACTCAATATGCGCAAAACACATGCTAAGTATGACATTCCTCACTGTTATCCCATCTTGAGATATAGTGTTTATAAGGTTTGGACCTTCCGACCTTTTGTGACCTCAAATGACCTGTGACCTCCACCAAAAACAATACGAATCATCTAATCAATATGGGCAATCCACATGCTAAGTATGAGATCCCTCACAATTGCCCTTCTGGAGATATAGTGTTTCAAACATTTTGCCCTTTTGACCTCTAGTGACCCCCACATGACCTCCACCAAAAACAACAGGGACCATCTTAAAATGGCAATCCACATGCTAAGTATGAGAACCCTCTAAGTCATCCTTCTTGAGATATAGTGTTTACAAGGTATTGACTGGTTGACCTCTGGTGACCCCAAATGACCTTTGACCTCCACAAAAAACAATAGGGACCATCTACTCAATATGGACAATCTACATACTAAGTACGGGATCCCTCACAGTTACTCTTCTTGAGATAAAATGTTTACAAGGTTTTAACCTTTTAACCTCTGGTGACCCCACATTACCTTCGATCTCCACCAAAGACGAAAGACATCTAATCAATATGGGCAATCCACATGCTAAGAGCAAGATCCCTCACATTTGTCTCTCTGGGGATAGTGTGGACAAGGTTTTGACCTTTCGACCTCTGGTGACCCCAAATGACCTTTGACCTCCACCCAAACAATAAGGATCATGTACTTTATATGGACAATCTACATGCTAAGTATGAAATCCCCCTCAGTTGCAATGGAGTAGGGAAAACAAGCCAGTGAGCTACAACTGGAAAAAAGGCCGTAGCCGGCTCGACTTAAACCAATTGGTTAGAAACTGGGTTGTAAAACCTCATCTAACTCTCAGTTGCCCTTCTTGAGATATCGTGTTTACAAAGTTATGACCTCTGGTGACCCCAAATGAACTGCCCTCCACCAAAAACAAAAGACATCTACTCAATATGGACAATCTACATTCTTAGTATGAGATCACTTGGAATTATTCTCCTTGAGATATAGTGTTTACATGGTTTAGACCTCTGGTGACCCAAAATGACCTTTAACCTCCACTAAAATTACTACGAATCATCTACTCAATATGGGCAACCCTCATGCTAAGTATGAGATCCTTCACATTTATCCTTATGGAGATACCGTGTTAACAAGCAATTTCCAAGGCATGTACCATTTGATCTCCAGTGACCCAAAATGACCTTTGACCTCCACCAAAAATAAAAGGATTCATCTACTCAATATGGCCAACTTACACACAAAGTATAAAATCCCTTGGGGTTACCCTTTTGTTCACAAGGTTTTGAACTTTTGACCTCTCATGACACCAAATGACCTTTGACCACCACCAAAAACAATAATGATCATCTACTATGGGCAATTTGCACGTCAAGCATGGGATCCCTTGAGGTAACCTTTTTGAAATATCGTGTGTACAAGCAAAGTGCCACATGCACACACACACACAGCATTACCATCTCACAGATGCCTTGAGCCTTCGGCACGGTATCAAAAACGGACCCTTGTAATTGTTTTTATCACATAAGTTTTTGCAAAATTAGCACTCATTTCAAAAATAAAATGCAACATTTTTTATTGCAATTTATTTTTTAAAATTACAAACTTTGCATGGTAACTACTGAAATTTTGTGACATGTAACAGATCGTAAAAATCTTGTCGTAGTACAAACATTGTTTGCACTGTAGGAGCCATAAGCAATGTTGTATTTGCTGATGGGTCAAGAGTCTGTATCACGAAAAAGTGAGATTTCCTGAAGCGTTTCTCAGCAAGAAATGAAAGTTGTAGCCTACTACTATTCTTTTGCCTGCTATGCCTGGAGAAATACAGTGCGGCTCATGGACATCTCCCTTTATTGGTTCAACTGTAGCTGCTCTGCCACATTTATCTATACCAATAAAGTGCCATGGCAATTTGCTCTATGTAACAACTTAAGGAGTCAAGACATGTCATGCAAGCTCATGCAAGCAGAAACGCTTGCTAATTTTGCGCATATTAATATTATTCTATTTAAGGCACTGCCGGATGAAGTTTGCTGAAACTTCGTATGGAGTGGGCACAAAAAAATGACATTTAGGTATTTTGAAAACAAACTCATCTTCAGAACGTGCTAAACATACTCCGAGATAAGGAGGTATGAAGTAGATGATGCAGTTTCTTGCAAAGGCTAGATCCAAAACACGTTTCAAAATGATCCCAAGGTGCAAATTATCTTCTAGAATGAATTTGAAATGTTGCTACCCCACTCCCTGGTTTATGGTACAGGTGGCAAGATGGCGTATGAGTACACACAAAAGAGTACATAGGATTAAAACACTTACGAGTGCTTGCTGGACTCTTGGTCTTGTCGGCGGAAAAGTTGCCAGACATAAATTGCATGGAATATTTTCTCGGTGGAGTTGGCACTGCGGTATCGTTCTCGGCAGGATATGAATGTTGTCTTTGTCTGTGGGATGAAAACTTATTACCCGAATTATTATTCTGTGAATCCCTCCTTGGAGTGGAGGGTGTGACATTTTCTTTTACATCCTGTGAATCGATGGGAGTTGATGGCGATGAGAGAGGGGATGATGCACATGACTTCAGCATAGCTATTGGACCAGAAGGTTTCACCAATGAATTGTGGTCAAAAGGAACTGGAATGCCTTTGGGCTCATCTCTTGTGGAAGTCAAAAAGTACGAAGGACTTGTAGATCCTAAATCATTCAAATTTACAAACTGTTTGTTTGGCAAGACAGATGAAGAATGGCCTGAAATATCACAATGATTTTCGATTGCATTCTCTGGTATAAACAACGGTGGTAATACAATGTTCTGATTGGAGTCCGGGGACTTCTGGTTGGCATGAGTTCTTCTAGTAAAGAGGTTCATATATTTTTTCTCCTCTCCATCATCCTTTGAACCAGTTTCTTTAACCTCTGCATGAGCTTCCTCTTCACACTCTCTGCACTTTTGGTGAGAGGAAGAATCCTTTCGATGTGCAGGTTCTTCTTTGCTATGGCGAATATGATCAAACAAATTCATTACTTCATAATTTTGCTCCCTCACTGGGAGAATGGGTTCATCATCGTGTAAGCACTCATATAAAAACGAAGTCTCCTCCTTAATTGAAGCATGGCATCCCTCACTTGAAGGCTTCCAAAAACCGAAATCACCACCCCCATCAATCCTGTTAGCTCCATCTCCTGTACCCATGTCACGAAGAGGTATGGAACTATGGTTATAATGTGAGCATGGGTGAAGGAGAGGCTCATGGACGGAGGCACCAGGGCTCTCATTATACTGAACTTCTCTTGAGGTCTGAATGTCAAACTGTCTTCTAGAGCCCACAGAACTCGTAACTGGACTTGAGTATGTGTTCCTCCTGTGGGACCCACTGCTGACAGAATCATGTACATGAGTACCGTACTCTTCTTGGTTTCTGCGGTGGACACAAGCGCCCCCATTTGATGACCCACTGTGGTTACAGTTTTGGACATTTGGAGGATGACCGTCTGCACCATTGGATGCTTCATTATACCCTGCAATGAGAAAATGTTGGTGATTCAGAAAACATTTTTAACAAAATATTTGATACCATTCTCTTCACATGCATATGCATGATATGCAAAGTACACTGACCTTAGCCATGTCACAAATTGGGTAAAAAGGATGTGGTTTTTTGAGAAAATTGATCAATTTGGGACAAAAGATGACAGCTAAAAGAACTAGAGGAGGGTACCCCTAGAAGTGATTCACATTTGTTTTGTTTTGTTTTTTTTTTTTTGCCAAGAAATATTGACAAATGGAGAAAAAGATCCATTATTCCAAAATTATTTAAGCTTTTATAAAGTCAGATTGTGAAAAGATGATATCAAGCCTGCATGGTCTAAGAATCAAGAAACAGGTAAATGTTGTCCAGTTCCCATAAAACTGTAATTTTTTTTAATTCTTATCCTTTTTTCCTCTTATCTCTTGTTTTTTAGGTATTTTTCGACTCTTTTACACTGTATAGCGCCTTGACTACATTTATAGATATTGTGCACTTTGTTAATTCATTATTGGGCTGCAGCTGCCTCAGCTACTTGTAAGCTGCAGCTTTTGAATGGTGCCTAACAAGGTTCTCATTTTCTTTGCTTTCACCTAATACACTTCATAATGTGTCAATATATTTGTCTTAGTTCCTCAAACCACCTTCCTACTTTTGCTATCCCCTCAGGCTCTAATTCCTTCCCTCTTTCATATTTTGCTCAACACCTCTTCTCCATACATGCCAGCAATTCCACATAAACTGGCGCTACAACACAGAGGTGAGGTTTTTCAGTAGGTATTTGTTTGTTTTGCATGATTTAGACTACAGTGCAAACAGTAGCAACAGAAATGTTTACCAGGAGCTCCATGCTCCACTGAGTCAGACTTAAGGGGGATTTCCGTCCAAGAACAATATGCACCTTTTCCATGATGTTCAGCTGGCTGGTCATCCAAACTGAAAACGGAAGTAAATAGTGACTGGTCTTCCCTCTCCATAAGTCGCTCTTTGCTCCCTTCGCAACATTTGCCATTCAAGGCCAAATTATTCCATTTCATTTGTTTTTCACGATTTCATAAGACAGTGTATGAGGTTACCTTCATAGCAGGTGTCGAATACGTACTCCTCTTTTGACGTACATACTCTAACACCTGTGAACAATAACAGAGATCATCCAATTTCGCTATACTCATGAGCCCAATTTGATTTTACCTCTCGACTGTTGATTGGTTTCAATATATGAATATTCATATTACACGAAAGTCTTCAGCTGCAACATTCACTTTTACACAGTAAGTCAATGGGACTACATTGTTTGAGCTTGAAGTTAACAAAATCACACACTAAAACCCCACTGACATTTGTCGTTCCAAACAGCATCGTAATCAGACATGCTTTGGTCCTTTTTTTGTTGAATATTTATAATTTTTGTTTGTATATATCGTATATATGAATAGTTAATGGCGAACAATTTTTACGCAGTTTGACGAAAATTCTTGCGAAAGTTCATGGACGTAGGTATTACGAGTGCAGTCAGTGTGGCTGCAGGAGCAATACATGTCTGCTGGGCTGGCAATGTATAAGGTGAAAATAATTACTTCGAAATTATGAAGGAACTTGAAGGCACTGTGAAATTCAAAGGGCTTAGCTAGTAGAGTACTGCTCTCTATAAGCGAGAACCACACAATTATTATTTCTGTACAACCACACACCCATCAACCAGTCTATCCACCTACCCACTTACCAGCCCACCTATTATCCCTCCCACCCACCCTCTTACCCCTACCCTTTCATAGTAAATGAAACCATAATACTGCACATTATGAAAATGAGAAGGAATGAACAAACTGAACCCTGAAAATGCTGCCAAAGTGTGCTGAAATTTTCTATGAAGTGGTAATAAAAATTTACATTTTGGTATTTTGAAGAAAAACATACTCAACTTCAGAAAACACTAAATGTGCCCCACAAAATGTTATCGCACATTTGTCCAATCCCTTGCTTAACTCTTTTGCTGTGTAGGTTTCATTGTGAGACCAGAACACAAATACCAGGCTCTCAAATGGCTTCATATAGATTGAAATTTGTTACTGTGCTTAAAATTGTTCATTAAAACATACAAAAATTTGGAAATCATCATGAAATCTAAGCGATAGGGAGGTGTGAAGAACCACAGAATTATTATTTCTGTACAACCACACCCATCAAGGAGTCTATCCCCCCACCCGCTGCAATACTTGAACAAATTCTGAAACCAAACACAATGCCAACAATAAGAAATCAGCATAACACAAAAACCTATACATTCATTTTTTCCATGCTACTGTACAAGACCTTCACCTACAATGAATGGTTAAGCTATCACTTTCTTTATGAAACCTAATTGAAATGGCATATGCTGGCATATACCTGCAAAATTGCCACAAACCCCATAAAATATGTCTTAACTTTTTAATAAATATCCACTACACAGTATCGTTTCATTACAGTACAGTTTGCTTTTGAGTTATATTGCTACCTGTGTTAGGAATGTATGACAGCCTCTCTGGTGGCTCGTGCACTGCTGTTGCCAAATCAAAATGGTTCTTAAGGTTTTCGGCCACTGTAACATCATGAGTAACAAGCACGTAGGTTTTTTCACCTGAAATGAAAATAAAATTTACCACAAGTCATTACTAGCATATCCTGATCATATGCATACCAGATGGGAAAGGGGGGGGGGAGGTTATCTGTGGCCCCTTCATTTGAGTAAAACAAAAATACATTCTTTGTCGGTCAAACTTGTTATATTTGCAAAATTTACTAAAGTTTGGATCAAAAGTGTCTAAGCCCCCCCCCCCTCCACCAAAATGAGAGTAGTTCCATAGGTATTAACATTCCAAATACTCTAGTGCTGATTGGTTGAACCAATTGTACATACAACACCACAAAAATCCCCTGACCATGCATATTCATGACAGCACGTAAGTAGGAGGGGGATGTACAGGAACTTGCAATGTAAACGATGGAATCTTAAGTGGATAATAAATGATCACAAATAATTGCTCTTATACTGTGGTAAAACTAAAAGGTATTTTTCAACAAAAAATATTTTGTCCTAATTTGATGATCAAGAATAGAACATGGTTAGAGTGCAATTATTAGGCTCCTAATCAAGAGGAGCCTGGAAAGAGAGGGGGAGGGAGGGGGGATTGTCACCCTAGAAAAAATTTTACCACCGCCTAGAAATTTTTTTAAGGCAAATGCTGATTATTGCCTAAATACATCTTAATGTATCTCAGTCCCTGACAAAAAATGCCCTCTATTGCCATTTTGCTTCCCTCTTACACATAGACTGGCTGTAGGAATGTTTGTAACCAAACAGCTACAGACAACAAGGCAATATACATTTGACTTTTTAGTAATATCATATAGCTTTAAAGGCAGCTTTCTGCACAATAAATGCCAAAAGTTCATCTACAGATGTTTTTAAAAACCACTGCTATGTATGCACTTCCTGTTCTTATTTTTGGAAATACAACATTTGACTGCAGCTTCCTTTCAACAATTAAGGGTACAGAATTCCCATATCTAAAACTACCTTGCTTGCAGTATCATACATTATATACCAATGATCTTCTTTGATAGCCCAAAATAGTCAAAATGAGTACCGTGCTTTATTTTTCTATCTTTCAAAGAAATAACGCAGGCTAGATTGGGCAATTTATACAAAGTGAACTTAAAACTCCATAGTGCAAAATCAGTCAATTCAAAACAACCTTCCAAAACAAGTCCTGAAAAGGATGGCAGCGATGTTTGGACTATCGACAGGCATTACTTGTCAGTTTAAGTGCTGCATAACAGCCCAAATTACCTACTTTAGCAAACAGTTAAAACATGCTCTAAATTTTTGCTCCCAACAGACAACTGTTTACAAGTTGCTTATCAATTCTTATGCCGCCCATGTTTGTGAGATTTTCTCCGTGTCTGTAAATATCATCAAGTTTTTAATCAAACAGATACGCCCCTTTTGTGTCAGAGAGTTGGTTTTCCTTTTGTTCCTAATGACCAGAATTCCAAAGGTGTCAAAGGACTCAATGGAACAATTCTCAACAACAATTATAATTTTGCAAATTAGCTTTTTCCCTGACACTATTAAGCATGTACCCTATCAGGCCACCCATGGTGCAAAACTGACAGGTAGATTTTTCTCTCACACTCCCGCACTTCTGACTTGGCTAGTCACCCCTGAATTGTCCTCCAGCTTCGGATCGGTGGTTCCTATTCCAATGTGCAGCCAACTCTTTTCTGATGCAGCCATGGTACTTTTAAGGGAACTATTATGTTGATGGTTCATGGTTGAGCAGGGATTTGCTAAAAGTGCACTGTTTGTACAGTGAGTGAATGAATTGTAAGGATTTTAGCCTTGTTTAATGCTTCCACACTTGCAGCAGTTAACATTTCCACAACAAGACTAGCTAGCTCACAATGGATGGTTGCACTGCTGGTGCAAAAGTCAGCAGCTAAACTAAACGCAACCCTTTTCAATGAAAGAAATATTTATGAAGATTTTGTGAAAACTCTTGAGCAAGGTACCCCTCAAACAAGGTATATTGCCCTGATGAATGTGTTTTTGACAAAAGTTGCAACGTTGATGTGAAGATCCACTAAAAGCCAATACAGTACACAAACTATGTAGGCCTAGTTGCTTTACAACTGAATTGTTAACTCAAAATTTGGGTGGTTTAAAAGACCTACACATAGGCCTATCTAAATTACTCATGCCTTGTTGGGTCCATATGCATGGTCCACAAAGCCTGTGGGGCCTAGATTGTTACTGTAAATGCTGTGATCACATTGAAGTCAGTAGAGCAAAATGTCACCAATGTTATATTTGTGTGTCTCATACACTGGGTTCCTACACCGGAAAATTGAATTGGCTTTGCTACCACAGTGTAATGACTAAATCTCTGTGATCTATTTCATTCAGGTGGACAATATAAACTGTACTGAAACTTGCATGTTTTAGAGAAAAAAATCCAGGATAAAAATGTTGAAATTACATGCAGGTATTTAAAAGAAATTTCCACAGTCTTTACAAAATCTTGCAACTTTTCCAAAATTCCTGTCATTTGTACAAAATACCATGATTTTCATGCCTAGAGAAAGATAAATTTCATGACTCTGCAGACATGCAGGAACCTTTTTGAATAAGATTTCACCCTATCAAATTGGTGCCGAGTACACATTATAAAATTAAGTTCAAGTTTGGTAATGAAGACCTAGTTGCTAAAGCTTTAAATGAACAACACTCATCACACATTTTTCTTGAAACTAAGAACCAATTTTAACCCATAGTGAAGCTGAGGCTATGTTTCACTTTAAAATCACTGTATTGACACTAAAAACCAACTTACTGGCCCTTTCATGCAATGCATTTAGGATGTGATAAAACCATTGGAATGATGTACTACTGAGACCATTTCATAGTATATGTATCCATAACAACTAATACAATGCAATTTTATAAAATATGGAGTTGTATATTACTGTACAATTTCACAATACTCTTTCAGTTAATTATGAGGTAACCTGAATTTGGCTTGATCCAAATACTAACATGATTTGAACCATTATTTTCTCTTTATTTTATTATACTATTCTTTTTTATTAATTTTCTTCTTAAAATACATGATCTTGTAGTAAAACAAAACAGTTATACAAAAACTTGGTGGAATTCCATTTTTCTGGTCTGGTTCAAACAGTTAATTCACACTGCATTTAGCCAATATACTCAAACAACGTATTCATTCAAGCCTGCAAGACATTATAGGGCTAAAGCATATAGTAACATACCAAATTACAAACTTTTACCCAGCCAATCCTGAATTCATGAAAACTTCAACGTTTCCTTAATGTTATGGAGACCAATATGCGATGTGACATATGTGCTATATGAGGTTTTAGACTTTGTTATATGGTACAGTAACAGAACTATACAGAAGCATGATGAAACCTACTGCCATTGTGCTTGGTGTTCTGCATAAGCAATGGAGTAAGGGAAAACAAGCCAGTGAGCCACAACTGGAAAAAAGGCCGTGGCCGGCTCGACCTGAACCAATTGCTGACAAACTGAGCCAAAAACCTCATCTAACTAACTACATAGAAGCATATATACAGTGTAGTTGCAATTTGGACTGAAATAATTAAGTAGGCTATCAGTTGCAGACACCAGTATCCTTATTCATACATACTGTGTTGCTCACTGCATGGACAGGATTCCTAGAATTATGAACACAAAACTTCCTAATTTTACCCTGATAAGTGATCTAAATTCCCAGGATAATTATATCAATTATTTTGACAACACAGTTAATTTCTTCACTAAGAAACCAACCACCATCATCCACAATGGCTTAATTAGGCTACTGATATGGCTATTTGGACATCATGTGAAGTACAGAATGACTTTCTTTTACCAAAGTCACTATTTATGCTAATTTTGGGCATTTTTGCTCCAATTTTCTGATTTCTCCTGACAGGAAAAGGAGAGATTAACTCTTTTTCTAAAATTTTTCCTGATTTTTTGTATGGCTATGAATCCTACTGATTTACAATGACTGGAATTATTTCAACAAATAAATGTTAGCGAGTCTTTAAAGGGAGCAGGCAGTTGCCCCAAGTTTATTTTCAAAAATTTGCTAAATCTTACAGATCTCCTATTATTTCTCTCAAGTATTTTTTGTAATGTTTCCAGATAAAATCATTGAATATTGAAGGTAAACCAAGGAGTTATTTTGCATAAATCAAGAAATAAGTGACAAAAATATTGTCACATGATTGATATGAGCCATTCCTGAACTAGTGTACTGGGGTACACTTACTAAAACTGGGGACTGCATTTTCCTTTTAACTCATAAAGTGACAGAGACCATGAGAGGACAGTGGATTTGGTGACATGTGCTATCAGCTCTATACCCATGCATCTCAGCACAATACTGAAGGTAAGCCACTTAGCCTACAGTACTGTAAGTATTAACATAGGTACAGTACTAAAAATGATTACAACCAACTTCGAACCTTACTTACAGTACTACAAACTAGTTAAACGATATAGACTGTACATATGCTGTATATATAGCTTAATACTGTAGGCTGTACCTCTAAATGTTGTCAATTCAATTGAAATTATCATTATTTAGTCGAGCGTGATCATTATACTGCAATCTTTCCCAAATTCCAACCAACCAACTGTCATGGACTGGTATACAAATGGAAAAAGATAGAAAAAAGTTGTACATGCGTATCATCGATCAACATGCTCACGATCAAACACTATTACACTAGTACGATGCCATGTGTTGGGCATGGTTTACTCGCCAATGGAGACATACATAGCAGGTAACAAGCAAAATTCACTTTATGCATTTACATGCCACAAAGTCCTTATAATGATGCAGTACCAATGTTGAGTTGATATTGCAATTTAAGCCTTTATCAGGTTTATGATTAGTTTTATTACAATTGCATGCACTTCTAGCTACAGGGGCATGTTCCTTTGGACGTTAAGACTTCCATATCCTAAAGCAGTCTTCCAGCTCCCTGCCTAAAGATACACCATCACTCTTCGATCTGCAACTTTTCTTGCAAAAAGTTGTATTATAACATTTTTATAGATAAACCCAATAAGAACTCCAATAAATTTTCTCCTAGACTAAATACCCTGCAACAATGAATGTGAAAAGTAGCAAGTTTTAAGAGATTTTTGTACATGTGATGAAATGGGGGAGGGGGCAGGGGTTATATGTGAAGACTAGGGGGAGGGATAGAAGTTGGTACCCTCTGAGCACCAATCTTGATCTGTACCAACTGGTGTAAAAATATATATTACAAAAACAAAAAACTTCGCACTCCTGAAAAAGGTCAATGAATACGGTACAGTACGTACCTTTTGATGTAACAGCAGAGAAAAAGATGCTGTCTCCCACAAACGTATACTTCTGCAGAGACGAGAGACTCCATGAACCGATGAGTTCCTTGGGTATGGCTGGGGTGAGGGCAAAATGGTTGTCATAGAAATGAAGGATTGCATTACCCGGATTGATCTTACTCGGTTGGTTTGGCACTATTACACGAGTCTGAAACTCTGCAGCTGTAGAGAAATGGAGAATTTATAGTATGTATTCAGGAAGAAGCTCAAATCTTTGTAACAATTCAAATCTTGCATGTAGGGTAGTTACATTTAAATGGACCAGAAATGTGGAAGATACCTGTAAAGGACAGCTTATGAAATACTAATTCATGTCTCATAAAGTCCAATCCAACATATAAACTCATATGCAATCTTTACAAAATCAAGTTCAGATGGTAAAACTATAAACTGCATGCCATTAGATGAAAAAGCTACCCTACCACGACTAGCAGATCATGGGGATTCAGTCTCACATCTTTAGAATGCTATATCAAATTTGCTTCCATCATCCTTCAAATGCCAGTACTTTCATCCATTGGGTCATACTAACAGCTTCCAGACCAATGGTCCTCAATTTTCTCCAAGTGCCATCAGATGATTTGACTTAAACCCACTGCAGGCATTAGGGTAAAAAGCTGAACAGGAACATATCACCCTGAACCTCCCTCCCCTCCCCCAATTCTTAACAGGCACACTGGCCTATGATCCTCTAGGGGGTAGATTTGGCCTGCTAGTTTCCATATGTGAACTGGCTCTCATGCAAGTAGTGACTTTCATATGCTACTTCCTAAATGGTTCCCAGACACTTTTCTTCCCCCTCCCCTCTCCCCTGGGAGAATTCCCACCCTAATAATTTTCAACTCAAACAATTCCCATCCCAACAATTTTGCCTGGGATAATCTCCACCAAAAACAATTACAAATTTTCTGGTGGGGGTGGGAGATTTGTATGAGGGGTAAGTGTCATTGTTGGGAATTATGGAGGGGAAAGGCATTTGTTCAGTCACCCTTTACAATGATGCTAAAAAAAGAGCAACGTTCACTACTGTATGCAAAAAAAAAATTGCATTAAGTGTCATATTTTATAAGTATGGAAAAAAAAAGAATTTTGTTGAGATAATGAGATAAATTTGGATACACCAGAGAGTCTTTAAGTATATTCTTGGCTGATGTTCAGGATTTGCTGTGTGAAAGAAGTGATAAGGTACGTACAAGATCTTTTTTCCTAGGATGGAGAAGCTTTTGCCCTAGAAAGTCCTTATTACCCCAGAATAATGACCACTTTTTTTTGTACAAAACCTGTCTAGAAAATGGTTTTTGCCCAAACTCTGGAAACAGGGATTGCTCAGGAGTTATGCTTGGATGGCATCCCCCATAATCCCCAGCTTGTATGTCTAAGAGAGGTGGGTATAGCAGCCAAGGGGTGTGGAAAGGATGTAACAGTCAAATATGACATTGTGCAAAAGATTGTAAAGGCTTTAATTATCCTAAAATCAAATTTTCAGTAAATTATTTACAAATAATTGTGCCCTCATCGTTATTCAGGCAATGCAACCACACTACATCTTTCATAACTGTAATTACCAGATGCTCTCAAAATTTGGTTTAAAATTTAAATTTGTAAGTTCATAACCTGTGTTCACGCATTAACTATCCTTAAAGTAGATTTAAAGGAAAATGTGTACGCTCGTGAAAATAATGAAAAGACAGCTTATCTGTAAGTCTAGAATCGTTGGACTGAAAAGTTATACCTTTTTCCAGAAAACCATGTCACATGTTACATGTGCTGACTGCATGCATTTGTACCCTTTATAATATAGATACGACAACCCCTCCCCTGAAAAAAGTATCAATTACTACTACAAAATCACTACCATTTTGTCTTAAAATGTACATTAATATATGTAAATTACTCTCATTAAGATGTGCATAATTTTTCAATTTTTATATTAGGTCACTATGTTGGCCATAAATTGACTAAAACATAGGTTGAAGTTGATAAGTTCAAGTACCACCCAGCTCAAATACACACCGGTACTTCACAAAGCACCTGGGATCCACTTCAGAACATATGAAAACAACAGAGTATTTTAAAACAGAAACACAATGTGATTCATTCAGCTGGCAATGAAGCAACCGTAGCAACTTGTAGCCAAGCTTTTTAGGACGTAGACAGAGCAATACCTTAGAGGAATCCATTTATTTCAAGTGATTGTTGTCCGGTGAGAAGAATGTCCAATAATAGTAATACGGAGGTAAGTAGGAGCAAAATAAATTATCTAATATACATGTCAAGTTATGAGTACCACTCAATGCAGAAATACCTGGCATCTGCAAGACACTGAATTTAATTAAACATTAGATTCAAAGTTGTTTGTAACAGGGTTGCCAGACTTTCTATCAGATAATCTGCCAAATTTGGCATTCAGAATGGTCCAAAATGCCACATGCAAATTTGTTGAAAAATTGAATAAAATTTATGAATACATTGTTAAATAACTGTGCATATTATCAGCACTAACCGAGTTTTTTCAATAAATTATGCTATAAATGTGAAAACTCCAACATGCCATGCAAATTTTGTGGTTTTGGCATTTAAAATGCCAATATGGTAACCCTGGTTTGTGATGCAAAATATCTAACTTACCACTGGGCAATGTGTTTTGGATTTTATGGTACCAGTTGAGTAATTCCCCGTGATTTTCAAACGAAAGTAGGATGACAAAATTGAGACAAACGACAGTGAGAACAAATGGATTCTTGGAGTAACGATATGCCAAGCTGAGACCACAGAAGTTTTGTGCTGATATGGCAATCTGTTCTCTTCTTATTTCTTTATTGCTTTCCACTGCCTCTTTGTTTTTGTAGAATTTCAAGATAACTTGATCTGTAAAAATGAGGGAAGTAAACACATAAACCTTAACATTTTATCATATTTCCCTAACATTTTATCATATTTCACACTGATGGGTTAGTATTAAGCATAAGGGCATATTGTACACAGTAGATTTAGATCATGTGACCTTAATCCAAAGATTATACAGTAATGGCCTTTAAGACCCTTTTTCACAAGCTCAGGAATCAATGAGCTTCCACCATTAAATATATAGTCTCCAGACTTCAGTTGCTAAGAACATTAACGTTGGTACTGTATATGGTACCGGTGAATCAGAAGGCCCTCTTCAAGGATGACCTACCTGTTTTTGGGTGGAGAAGTCCTATGTATACTTCTTCCAAATTTGTCAATCATAATTTTAAAACACAAGAAAATGAAGAAATACAGTAGTCTACTGACTGCACATGTAAAAAGAAAGGGTGGGGAATTTCAGTATATATG
>WURT03214774.1:3210-25150 GCA_009936505.3 Holothuria glaberrima
GCTTATTTACGTGATACGAACACAGGTGAATTCCCAAGAATGCCGTATAGACGCTTCCGAAATGAACAATGTCTGTCCATTTTGTTTGTCTGACAGTACTAAAGCTGAAGCTTCCCAAGCCAGCTCTCGAAGCGTCCACATCCTCATGGACGGCCTTCTTTGGGCTGCCTCCAGGGGTGGAGCCAGCGGGCTGGGCTAAGGGGCCATTCCCCCTGTCCTGGAAGGCTGCCCCCCCCGTCGGGAAAATTTTCCAATTTCGACGGGGAGCCTTAACCTGTACGATCAAATATGTAATCCCAACGACCTTTAGTCACCAACACGATTTGCCTAATTTAGCTCAAAGGAGGGGCAGATTCTTCAGTAAAGAACCCATATTTTCCAGTTTTTCCTTAAAATATCCAAATTTTCAAATTTTCTTCTATAAAAATCCAATTTTTCAAATTGAGTTTTCGGCGCGCTTCCCTCGCCGAAAATCTTACTTTTCTCACTCTTTTGACTTTTGTCGGGGCTTCAGATTGATGGCCCCCCGTCAGGGAGCTTGGCCCCAGCTGTCGGCCAAATCGTGGCGCCACCCATGCTGCCTTCTTGCCTATTGACGTGCTCTTCTGCCTTGTAGACATGTTTGTGAATTTTGTATTCAGATTTACCATGATACGAACCAAGTTTTGAAAAAATGGCAAAATTCTGTGCTGTTCTCTTTTACTGGAAGCGGAAAGGGAACTGTGCCGTGCTTGAAATGTCGGGGTTTATATAGTCCGAGGCAGTCGGATTTCGGTTCACCATGGAACGTGATGCATGTGTGTCACATTCGTGTCACATGCGTAGTGGGGTCGTGGTTGGTTCGTTGTGGTTCGTGCAGATCCGTAGTGAATTAAGGGACCACTCCTAAGGAAGAGTGAATTTCACCCGGAGTGAAGTGAAAATTCACTCCAAACAGAGCCACACTTTACACACATGGAATGAAATATCGCTCTATTTGGAGTGAAATTTCACTCCTCTCCGGGTGAAATTCACTCTTCCTTGGAGTGGTCCCTTAATTCACTCTTTTTGAAGTGAATTTCACTCTTCTGTTTTTAGAGTGATATTGGGACTCATCTTTCTGACTCCAGACTGTGCGAAATCTTTCTTAACACGTTCTCAATTTAGCCTTAGAGAGTGGCTGAGCAAACTGTTTGCTCAGCGGGGTCTGTTGAGCCGTGAAAGTGAAATTGGGACGATGCGGCTAACTGGCTGAACAAATACATAAGTGACTTAACTTTCATAGCAGGTGTCGTATATGTACTCCTCTTTTGACGTACATACACTTAACGAGTGCAGGCGATGTAGGCCTGGGCAGTAGTACACGTCTACCAAGCGGGCAATGAATAAACTAACCAGAAACCAGTATTCAACGACACAAAATTGCATGAAGCTTTCTGCTTGCAAAAACTAGATATGCACATACCCTTTTCAGTCAGTCTGGGTGTAAATGGCGGTTCACTTCGCCACCACAACGCATCTACTTTGTAAATTTTGAACATCATGGTCGAGAAGAGTTTAGAGTTTAACGATTAAGGGTCAGGAAGCCACTTGGCTTATCATGGACCCTATACCAGCAGACCAGAGTGATGAACACTGACGAGATTCGCCTTCTCTTTCCGACTATAGTGCTAAAAGGTTAACGAGGCAGGCATGCACTAATCGCTCCCAGTACTGCTCCCGGGACCGCCATTTAATGTCCCCATTCAACGGGCATGAGTGAATCCCCTGTCTTTAGCCACTTTCCTATAGGCTGGGAGAGGTGGAGGGTCCTTGCTGTGTACCACTGCCCAACAGCTAAACCGAGCAAAGTTGACAACTTCCTGAATTGGACAACTGAAATCAGATACCAAGTTAAAATTCACCCCATCGGCGTTACTGTGAACCGCACATGCCGAACGAAAAAATTTTAGTCCCCACAAAATTTCCAAGTGGTTCCACTGGGATTTGATCGGGCTGTCCGGGGACCTCTAGTTTGCAAGGCAGTACACTCACCTACCAAGCAGTGGGGGGAGCTAAAAATAAATCGGTCAGATTGGTTGAGAATGACCTTTGGGGGCGCTTTGTAGTAGGTAGATTAGGTAGATGCCTCAATACGGTAAAACACTAAAAAGGGCGCCGACAGACCATTTGAGTCCGTCAGGGGGCAAGCGTCTACATGGGCTCCCCGCCACTGCCACCAAGCCAACTGCACTCGTCACTTCATCCAACGGTCAATATCCTACTTGGCAAATCAAGCTCGCAACCATAAGTTTCGGCACGAGAAGTGGGGCACCGGAACTGAAAGGGGGTCGGCAAGAATTGCTTTTTTTGTCGACTCTAAGTCTGTTTGGCAAGCCGGATTTGTCAAACAAGGGTAAGGTAGGCCTTACCCGGGGGGTGGGAGGGGGTGACCCTTCTTTCCCCGAATGTCTAAGGTCCGGATAAGGAATCCTGTCTAATTGTATACGACTTCCTTTCTCTAAGTTAAATTCAAGGCTGAGCTAAATTAGAAGATAAAATACTTTTTCATGAGAGCATGCATGCGTCACATAGAGCTAATGACAGATGCAGTAATGAGCAATTATAACTTAAAATGTGGTGTAATCTGCAGTAATTTGTTTAACAGCTGTACGCAAAATACAACCTAATTAACGGACCTTTTATTAACCACTGCCGGATAATTGGGTACTGATGGTGACTTTGAAAAACAAAGAGCTCTGCTATGCAAAGATTGGGGAGTTCCTGTTCGTAGCCTCAGTCGGGTTAGAAAATGTAAGGGTTTCCAAAAGTATCCAGCATAACAGCGAGGTTTTCATATGAACTCACTGAAAACTATAAATTTGAACCAAAAGCTATGTTTGTAGCAGGCCCGGCTATATAAGCCTAACTTGGCGCTACTGACGTTGGAACCGGGAGCTATCGCCCATTTTTTTTTTCAGTAACCTGCCAGAGACACTGGTTTTGTCTCAACTACAAGCCCGTAGCCAGGCGGGGATCGATGAAAAGTTCTTTCCTCAGTTTTGTTACCATTCGAAGATTCCTAAACTAGACTCACAATCATAGTAAACATAATTTGTAAGAGACGCAAAGTGTCTCCATCTGAGTCAATTGGTGGTGAAAGGGTAGTCCCCCTTAACCAGTAGCCCTGCGTCTTGGTTTTGCTCTTAAAGACAGACACTCATCACCCCAAGTACATTTTGGTTGGGAGAAAGAAAAATTCTCAATTTGTAAATGCTCTTTGATTGATATCAAAGTCAAAGGATGCATAGCAGCTCAAATTACACAGCATGCACAGTGAGTGTTCTGATTACATATTATGGTCTTGTATGTCCATCAGGATATACCCTTAAGCAGAAAACTAGGTTTTTGTCTACACAAGGGAGGGGCTCGTGACAGTTTTGGTAATGGATAGATGTGACTTGGTTGGAAGAATTGGAACTGTCTTGGGTAAGCATTGGGGCAGATTCTTCCATATAAGTCAACATTTTCTTAATTTCCTTAATGAGAACCAATTATGTTCCATTTTTGTTCAGCAAAACCCCAAATTTGTCGGCGCGCTTCGGGCACCCGAAATCTTGCTTTCAACATTCTTCACGCAACCCTTCGCTTCTGGCGGGGCTTTGGGTTGCAGGACCCCTTAGGTCATATCTTTTTACCACTCCTTGCTAAGTCTGCATGCAGGTTCTACCCAGGGGCGCATATACATGAATTCGCAGGGGGTGTGAACTATTTTGGGATCAACTACATTTCTTGAAGACCGACTCCCAATGACTGGTTGTAGGATTCGCAATTTCAAAGGCCTTTTGTTTTTGCTTTTTCGCACTTGTTCATGTCTGGTCTACTGTTACAAAGGCATACTGAACTGGATTTGAGACCGACTCTTGGAGGCTCAGAGACCGACTTTTGATTTTCACTGGGGGTGTCACACTCCCCCCCCCCCTGTTTTTACGCCCTGGTTCTAGCATGGTAAATAATTTTCGTTCAAAATCATTTTTGGCGCTTCTCGTTCGGCCCTGACAATCGAAGTTGTATACCCAATGAACAATATTGGTCCCACCATTTCAGGGAACTATTCTAGCCAAGGCTACTGAAGGCTCATAGTAAGATGTCCGGTATCAAGGGGTTTCCTGTGGCAATCTAATACCTTGAATAACATTCGAGACGTGATGAGTATATGGTTTGAAGTTGAACTACTTTTTCTCTTCATGCAAGTTTTCAAAGTAAAAATAAGATAATGACCATCTGAATTGTGAAACGTGAAGAGTTTGGTGTGCTCTATCATCTACATCCTTGATGAAAGCTCCATGCTAGTGTTCCCATTTTGTTTATTCCTAGGACATTCGGGAATTACACTATGTACACTATGCATCCTACCATTGAAATCAAACAAGACCACACCAAACCTACCATATGACAGTCCCTAGTCCCCTTTCTGTTGCTAAAATACTCAACTCTTCACCTGCAATTGCGGAGCTGAAGAAGCCCTTCGTGATTATAGCCTTGCTCCCTTCACTTGTGGCGACTTTCCGCGTTTGTGTATTGCAAGTGGAGGGAAATTCCCTCCAGAAGAGCGAAATTTTCGTTCACATGTGCAAGCTTTAAACTATATTTTGTATAAGCATGAGCTGGTATCATCCCCTGTGGTTCCCGCAAACTGTCACCGCACCATGTGATGGCACAACTGACTACAAGCATTTAATCTTCGGCGCCCCCATGCGGTGCCTGTGCGCCTATATCAGAACTCCTCTCTACGGGCCTGCCTCAAATTAAGGAGGCTGTGGCCCCTAAACCTTGGCTCGCACGCCGTATGTGCCATGCCACATCAGCACGGGTGGCTGACTTGGAGATTTGCATAACTTCCCTGCAAGCAATACAGCCAGTACGAGGGTTAAAAGCCCTTTCACAACAAACAGTCGCGACGCGATACGATAAAATAAAATAAAATTGAATAAAAGGTACCAGTACCCTTTCACAGGGGCCCAACACGACGCCATATGATGCTATAAACTTAAGTTGAAATAATTTTTAACTTTCACCTTCTTATCGCCGAGCAATCATCGTGTGACAAATTGTTTGATGGAATAACCATAGATCACATCACTAATGTAGTGTTGAAATATTGCTGAGACATGAACAGATGAAGGAAAGTTCGCCTGTAGTGTGAAAGGCCTATCGACATTTTCACCGCCTCTTGTCGTATCGCGTACAGTGTAAAAGAAGCTTAACTACATTCTTCAGAACCACGTCGGGGGGAGGGCCATAACCCCCGTCGTGGAATTCTTACAGTTGCGTCGGGGAGTCTTACAGTAATCGATATAATAAAGTATGCTGTTCCCGACGGCGACCAGTCGCCCCACGTTTTACCAGTTTTTGCTCTCAAGAGGACAATTTCTCTAATAAGAACCCCAAATTTTCGGCGCGCTACGAGCGCTTTAATGTCAGTTTCTTCAATAGTTCCATTTCACAAGCTAAATAGCATAAGTTCTGCCACTTTTCAAGTAACATGAATTTAGGGTACACAAGCTATGTAGAGGTCATGTATCATGCGGTACGGTCAGTTGGTGAGCGACTCACGGAGCAACGTTTGGCTATTTCATCGGGTAGTCCAGGTGGTTTCGGCACAATGTATGTTGTCCCCGATACGGTCTACAATCCTTACAGTTTTTATCTTTTTTTTTGTTCTTAATGATAACATATGGTTTTTGTATAATCCTACCAAAAAGTTTCGCGCGCTTCCTGCACTTTCACGGTTTAGACTCAAAAGAACACTATCAGTGAGCAACTCTGCTCTTAAAGTATTAAGCGAGATTATGCAAAATATGCCCTGCAATTGCATGGGATAGTTAGGCTCGTTCATATCCCATTCTCACCACCCCCTTGACTTAGGGGCTGTCGGAACTTGGGGTCGCTGGCATGGCCCGGGCCCTTGTAGGGAAAATTATGTAGCCACCTATGGTCGGTTCACTTCTCTTGGCTTTCACAAGGGTCGTTTCTGTGATAAAAACCAAAATTTTCGGTATGCTTTGCCCACGCTTCCTCAGTCCCGTTAGTATAGATTAATATAGTACAAACCCTTTCCAACTTTGCAAGCCACTTAAAAAGCAGAGTACATGGATTTATTTAAATGTCGAGAATATCATCTCATTTCACTAAATCAAGCTGATGTTCTCTTGTGTCTGTCGTTCCGGGAGGAGGGAATTACAATATAAGTTACACCCGATAGGGCCCAACTAAATGCTGTACAATTGACCTATAGAAGCGTCAAATAAGTAAGGAACAGATTCATTTTAGTGAAGGCTTACAAAAAAATCCTCGCGCTTTGCAATTTCACAGTCTAGATTCCGGGAAAAACTTTAAATCAGTGAGGAATATGTTCCTCTCGTATATATCGTATATACAAATTTTAGATGTCCCGCAATGGTATGGTCTAGTACAAAGGTTTTCTTAAAATCCCCCGGCACCAAACCCCTCGACAGCATGCGGGGCTGTCGGGGCTTCGGGTCGCTTCCCCCCCCCCCACGTCGGGGAGTCTGCCCCCCTCTCGGGCAAATCATGTCGCAACCCATGTTCAGGGCACAGTCCGAGTGATTCTCCATTTTGGGAGAAAACAAAAGTTACTCCCTTACCGAGGAAGACTTGCAACACAGTATATTTAGGCTAATTAGCCTAACATAGACTATGTTCGGCAAGAAAGAAGACCACTCAAGAACCCCTTTTTTAAAAAACGGCGTAGTGACCCACCGATAAGAACGTAACTTTAAATTCTAAAAGGGAGATGGCAGTCGCCCCAAGTTTATTTTCAACAGTTTGCTGAATCTTACAAATCTCCTCGTATTCCGATCACAAGTGTTTTGTACTGTTCCTATGTTCAAACATTGAATATTGAAGGTAAAACCAAGGAATTTTCCTTTTCTGCATGAATTGAACAAATGAGTAACAAATATATTGTCACATGATAAGAGCCATTCCTGAACTAGGATAACGGGGCACACTCATTAAAATTGGGGGGGGGGGTTGCATTTTCCCTTTGAGTTATGAATGCACCTACCGAAAGTACATTCAGTTCCATTTCATGAAACAGATAAACTTTGCAAAGGGGCTCCAAAAACCATTCGCCTTTGAAAATGCACACCACAACCACATGAAATGTGGGTAAAATACAGAAAATGGCGGTCTCCATGATCAATTTCATTTTCTTTCGATCGGGGGAATCTCACGAACTGATTGTTGCATGCGTATGTATGATTCTATAATTTAATAACACCCAATCAGTAACATGATATCATGCATGGTAATTATTCTCGAGAGTTCTAACCCTAACCTTTCCTCCAGTCTCTAACCCTAAACTAACCTTGTGACATGATATCAGGTATAATACACATGTCTCGAGACACAGATGTGACACCTTACAAAACAAAACACGGCATGTGGTGATTTATAATGGGTGCAAATCTGCAAACCTGTGGTTGCCTTTAGTTAGTGTCACCGACGTAGTGGTATGGGAAGTTAGTGTTGCCTATTCCGGGAAACCACAGCAATCGACACTGCAATATTAGAAACCATATTTACATCAAATCTAAGGAAACTCCATTCTTATCAACATTTATCTATCTAAAAAGTATGTCAAATACCATTGCTCGAAACTTTGTGTTTTCTATACTTTTTGATCAAAGTTTTCTGGTGAATATAATAGTCAGTGTTTTCTATTTAACTATGCATCGTTCTGGAAACACAGAGAGAGCTTATGAGTTGTACGGTGGAATTTATTTGTTACTCACTCATATATATGTATGTACACACACATGTATGTATGTATATATATATACAGCTTCACAGTTTTTCACTATATATATGTATACATATATATGTATATATATATATATAAAGCTGTTTTTTACCTTTTTTTCTAAATGAGGTTGGGTGACTACAGAAGCCCTCAAATCTTTGCAAATGGAAAACAACATCTGAAACACGATCCTAAGTAAATAGTCGCCGTTTTAAGAAGGTGCTCGGACACCCAAGGAAATATGCGGCAAGGAACTCTCCGGGTAAAACAATGCTAGTTCTCAGGACAAAATTAACGCTATGACTCTTTGCCAAATAGGTAAACTTACAGTGCTATCCAGGCCCCTTCCCTTGTGAAACTCTCCCCTAGCCTATGTCACGACTCTGTCCCGGACTTACAGTCACGTTAAGTTTTAATACAAATGCAATATAAGACTGACCATGTTCGCTTGGTCTTAAATGTCCTTTAACGGACTCCGTACAGATGTTTTGCGGAGAAAGATTTGAGAAGGGGGGGGGGGTCGCAAATTGCAATTGTTGTCGTATAATTCTCTACTTCCACGAGTTTCCAACCCTATACCTCAGTTAACGAGCAATACAGACTTCCATTTCACACAATTGTTCATCGGTTTACACCCACGCCTCTAGGCTTTCGTTCTTTACCCAACTCGAGCCATTTATGACTTCTTTATTGTAAAAGCATCCGATGAAAACAAACAAATTAAACGGCTGAATAAACAAGACCAAATGGTAAGCAATATGCGTGGGTGGCAAACACCTATGACACCGGTTTTTTCTAATGTGCGTAATACTCCAAAAAGTTGTTTGCACAGTAACTGTTGTAAACAGATTTTATGAGATTGCACTGATAAAGCAAAATGAAATTTGGCATTTTCAGACGGTGAAACAAGAAACGAATAGGAAAACTAAAATAACTTGCTTGAGAAAAACATAATATGTATGCAACTAAATCCTGTTGATTGTCTGTTTTAAAATCTAGTTTTACAAACTGAGTTTAATTGCGTTCTGTCGCCCTCCTTTATTTTACAGGGGCTAAACTTTTTTTGGTCCGTCATGACGCCACGCGTTAGGTACAGTGTCAATCTTACTACGTACTCAGTCTTTCACAGTTAAGATCCGATGGAGGAAAAACCAGCAGAAAATGACCGAGCATTTCTCCACAGCCTTTGCTCAAAGAATAAGATCCGTCAAGAATAGTTTTGAAGGGGGGGGGGGTGGGAGTCTAAGAGTTTTGTCGATTACCCGCTGTAAGTCACCACTTTTTGATATGGTTTGCCAAAACCAAATTAGCAGTGGAGTCATTTTAGGGTCCTTTCAGGCTGAGTATAAGGTAAGCATTATTGAGGAAGATTGCATGCATGCTACATTGGAGGTTTCCGGCACCCGTGACCCCGGCTTCAACCGCGAACACCTGCCTGTATGTCTCCAATCTTCGCAACCGAGTTACAGAGTTACACTTAAAACAGTGTAAAGGGGATAAAGCCCTAACTCTTCATAACGTGTTCAGAACATGAATAAAAAGGGTTGTTGATAAACCTCGCTCAGTGAACTATTCGTTCTTTTTTATTTATTTATTTATTTTTTATTGTGCCAAACACTTTTGAAGGATATATGGAAGTCCATGCCAGGGAACTGTTTACAATTTTTTTCTCAACTATCCTGACTACCTCTGTTCTGTCAATACGTAAGTTCGGACCAGGGCCGGATTTACCTTTGTGGGGCTCTGGGCATAAACTTATGTGGGGGCTCCCTTCGACTATAAATCTCCACAGGACTACAGTGGCGCAAGTCACGAAAGAAGGGCAAAGGTTGTGGTCACTTTCACCCGCTCCCCCACTCGAAATGAACTCCATAGATTTCCTCCATACGCACACGTAAGCCTACAAAACGAAAATTAGTACAGATGATCTCCACAAGCTACCAGAAAATACAGCAATTCAATTTTGTGGGGGCCCATGGACACGTGCTCCGCTGGCCCATGCTTAAATCCGGCCCTAGTTGGGACATGATTAACTTAATGTTGTGTCGATTTCATATCCCTTGGTCAATAATCTGCCTTAGGCTTTGAAGCTCTTCTGATCGGATTACCGTGCACCTTTTGAAATTATTCAACTGATCGAAGTAACGAAGCAAGTCTTAGTATGCCTGTCAAATCATCTTAAAAAAGAACCAAGAAACTTACAATTGTTAAAAACGGATTAACTGCAATCGCTAATCTTGTATAGATTCTAAAACGTGTTTACGGCACAAAAACGCTCAATTGCTTTACTAATTTTAAGTTCTACTCTGCATACAGTGATCAATATGCGTAATTCCCTTTCCAGTGTTGAAGGCTAATAGGTTAGGACAAGAATCAAACTATAGATGGTCATACGCAGTTCAAAATAGATACAGAAATTCTCCTATTTCACAAGACGAACTTGCTCTTAAACAAATATTAATTACCGTGCTTGACCACGTAGCAGGTTGTGCAGTTTGCTAAAAAGACGGACCAAGGAGACATACTCTATTCCGCGTGGCAGGGGTGTCGATTGGGGGCGGGGTGGACATGTCACTTTTTGAGAGGAGGGGACACTAACACATTTGCCCCCCCCCCTCCCAGCGCGTGGTATATAATACAAACATGATGATAAAAGCTAGCCAATGCAAAACTAAAAATATTAGCCTGCTCTACGTATTTAAGTACTCAAATTTGTGTATTTGGCTAGTAGCGTATTCCAGCGAGGCAAGCAGGTATACGGTAGTAAATTCTTAAGTTATCAAGCTCATGCGTACACTTGGAAAGAGATATGGTTTGAAAGAAATCATTGTTATTATTGATAACACCGTTTTAACTTACTCAGCTTGTTGCAATTACCTTTTACCTTTCAAAGGCATAAGCAATTGCTATAAAATTACTTTGAAACACAAATAAACCTTACAGCGTTGCTTATCTTCATAATATATTTCAGAACATGAACAAAAGGCCCATAAACGACTCGAATGTATCATTAAAATATTAGTATCATGCAGTACCAGTAATTAGAAACCATATACACAAAGGGCTCATTAAAACTTTTTTAAAGCCTGTAAAGCTACTTGTGATAAGTGGTGAGATCCAGTAATTTGTTCTCGCAGAAGGAGGCGGAAGAGAAGGAGGGGTCGGGTGCTTGGGCAAGACAGATTGCAGATCAGAAGGGACCAAAGGCGACCTCAGCCTAAGAGTACAAGCTTGAGGGATGATGTCAGAAAGTTCAGTTTTTCTAAATTGTCGGAAGTGGCATTTTACAACACAAAGGTATCACAGCAGTTTCAACAAATGGTGAATAGGGATGTCAGTATGTTGGAATGGGGTGGTGGGGGTGGGGGCAATCAGAAGTCACATAGAGTCCACGTCCAATTCAAGGTATTGTTTTACTGTGATCAGTAGCTGTACTATTAATTTACATGTCTCATTGAACAGTGTCGGAACCAGGGGCGCAATAGGCTCGCCCACTATTTGCCGTCATGCGTGAAAAAAGTTAAGACCAAAAAAGAAAACGCTTCAAAATGGGTCAAAGATAGCAACATTTTGCATCTCAGCCCTCTTCCAAAAGCCCCCTTCTACTAGACCCTTCCCACAGGAAAGGGATCAATTAATCCTTGCTTCCCCTCTATTAAAAATTCATGGCTACGCCCCTACTTGAAGAAGTGATGTGGAATTCATGGCTGAAAGATGATAAGATGATATTACCTTATATGGGAAACTTGAATGGTATTGGCCGACGCATCTATTAATCAAATAGTGCACAACCTATGAGCTAACCTCTCTGTGCTAGCCTGCGCAACGTACTTTTCTCTCCTAAGTCACTAGTAGCCTTCCCTCCTGAATAACATAATTTCTGCACGATGCGATGATTGAGTTTCGGATACGTGATGGTGTAGAATGACGGAAGTGAAGACCAGCCATAAAGGAAGGAATCGATGATGAAATACCAAGTATATGATATCAACAAGATCGGTATCCTCTTCCTGACCTAAATTCATTGACATGAGTGATGACACAGGGCATGCGCAGATAAGTAAAATCATTGACACATGAGAAACGTTTGTAACAATCGCGTGTACAACAAGGAACTATTTCATCATTTTTGTTTGTTCTCATTTTCCTCCTTTTACTTTCATCGTTTTATGGTTTAAACCTTCAACGATGTTTCTAAAAAGGTCTTGCAATGACGTCACAAGTGGACGGCATTGTACATTCTGTTCACGTGTACCTACATGTTCGAGGTCGTTAACGTGTACAGTGGAGTCCAAGGCTTTGAACTATCTTTTGCCATTCGATGAAATCACTTTGGGTGATTGAAGACTTTTCGCAAATTCACTGAGTCCAGCCGACGCACGTGGTATTTACATGCTCTTGTGAGACAGTCACCTGACCGCTACCGGACATAGTCACATTTAACCGTAATGCGATATTGCGAGAAACAAAACAATACTTTGCCTTGTTTTACCTATAGAGTGAATATGGTACCCTGGAAGGCACCAAGCACGCCCGTAACCAAGGGGGGTTCGCCATTTGCCCCCCCCCCCCTGAAAAATTTTTTTGCCCCTGGAAACCATGTCGCCCCCAGTACCTTGTCTAGCTACGGGCCAGGCACCGAGATATTCGCAGGCCCGTAGTCAGACAAGGTACTGAGAGGGGGCAAAATGGCTCCCAGGAAACGAAAAAATATTCAGGGGGGCTTGCCCCCCCTTGGATACGGGCTGGATATTCGTATTGGAATTTTGTTTAAATATTTCCATTCCACAAGAAACAATTAGCTTTAACTTCTCCAAGCTCATTCTTCTCCTGCGAGAGAGATCTTCCATGTGACGTCATCTTCACTCGTTGGACGGCAATTGTACCCCTATTCATTAGTATATACATGTAGTAGCATAGTGTATAAAACCGTCCATACATCACGCCAGTGCCAGACAACTAAAGCCTAAACATCGCGACAAAGACAGTCAGGCAGTTAAAGACAGCAAAGGCAAACTAATTCAGCTAATCCTCTTGTCTTTTTCCCTTGTATATCATCCCGTTAGAGTACAAGTGACTATAAGACCAAATGCAAACACGTTTCCTCGCGGCAGAGTAACCCTGACTAACCACAAGGCTGCATGGGGGTAAAAAGGTTACGTGCAACTTTAATTGGTTCATGCAGCTTATGCAAGTGATTGCCTGTTTTATCTCATGATTTTCCTTCCCAAACGTCATGAAATATAGCGAAATCGCAATGAGACTGTAAGAGAAGGCTATATTTTAATAATCAATCCATTGTTATGTCTAGAAGTTGTGGGGCGGGGTGCGGGTGGATTGTATAAGTTCCTTCATCCTTATTTCGAATAAGAAAACTTTCGTTCTTTTGTATCATCAGATCATTGTTTAATTCCCTTCCAAATATTTTTCATGCTATTTACAGAACCTTAATGTCGAATGTTATGAGTAAACCAATAACTTATCTTACATAAATATAACTTACAATTTAATATGTAAAATATTGTCACATCGCCTTGCCGTGTATGGATTAGGATCACGATATAATTAGAGTGTACTGCTTTCTTCTGATAATAGAAACATTGTCATCCTCGTTTCCCTTTAAGTGACTTTTTTCGGTGATGTCACTACCGAGCCCTGTTTCCAGCATCCGAGGTAGTAATCCCGTGGTTTCGTTTACTTTGAGCTTTATAGATAGCCCAGCTTTTATTACAAGGACTCCCTGCTGGTCAAAATCGGTCCGGGATTTTTATCCGGGGTCTTGAGATACTCGCTTGTGATTATCACACCTTTCACGAGTACCAGCGAACAGCAGCACAGCAATCAAGAGGGTGCTAAATCTCCGTATGACTACGCTGTACCATATGTCACTCCGAGGAATCCCAGAGGGGAAGGATTTCTGTGTATAGATACTGACAATAATCGCCTGCATATTTTGATGGAACAAGGAGACTGATGGCTCGTGGTACACAACGTGTAACTAAGGGCGATCCTTTTTGCTCGCGCGCTTTAAAGGCCATCTTAATCGTCCCGGGTATATCATTCAGTGTAGAAAATTGATTAATGAACATAAAATGTAGACCAAACCCTGCTGTGTAGGTAAATGTAGTCTTTCCTTGTGGTGGTGCTAATACTTTGTGTAAGGACGATTGTAAATTTCTGGATTTCTGCGCAGGGGTGAGGGCCCAGTAATACGAGAGGTACCTATGTTGCTCTGTCAACATTCAAGCACCAAGTGAAAAGGTGTGTGGTCTAGAAGAGTATTTATCTGCCCAAGAGCAGCGCCGTGCCCGTTGCAACTTTGAGAGAAGGACTGCACTGCCGTATCTATCTGTAATATGTATAGTATGAATCTCGAAGAGCGTTTTTGTGGGTACTGTGTTAGCTCGGGTGGATTCCAGGGGTCGGAACCCCTTGCTCTCTGGTACTTTGTTTGAAAATCAAAAAAAAAGTGGGTAATGTTTGCACTGAAATGCGACGAAAGTCCATTAATAAAATGCCCCACAGGAGTGTTTTTTTTTTTTCGACGCGCTTCGCGCGCCTTTTACTGCTCTTTATCATCATCACTTTATCTGTCACCAATCAACCTGCCGTTACAGTCCGAGGTAATATTTATTAAATTAGAAAAAATGGTCAAGTGTGATCTGCTCAACCATTTTAAGGTAGTGTGATGCTTCAATTTAGTCCCACAAGTTTGTAGATATTCAAGAGCTTCCGGAGGTTTCCCTTGAAATCAAAAGGCCCCACCCGAGAGAAAATTGGCCCACACGCTGTACGAGATGTAGCAGTACACAAGAAGTAGTATTATGACTATCAAAATGGCTCCAATAGAAAACAGGTTTCCCACACCTTGGTTGCAGTAACAGTGTGTCTTGAATTATGTATATCCGACTTTTTACCCACTATGAATTCACAAAACATCTTTCTGACTCAAGTCGATCTTTCAGCCAGCTACGCAGGTTAATTTAGTCACAAATGATGAATATAAGTTCAGGGAAATCACTGAAACAAGAGTCTTGTTAGCTTTCATTGCACCCTTGACCTTTTGTACCTTTAAAATACCCTATGAGAATATGCCTTTCAAAAATCTCTGATTTGGTTTCGTAAGTATTATACGTCATTTTCTTCCATGTCATGCTTTATTTTGTCCAGACAGGACAATAAAATGTGTTCAAAGGATGTCGCCGATGATTTCACTTTCACACTTTTCTCGGAGACGGTCTCATTCAAAGACTGAATAAGTACCCCGATGGGGTAGTTGGGAATCCCATGTATCTGTTGATTCTGGAAAACATGTCATTGTGGTTAAATTGTGGTTAAGAATGAGACCAATAGGACCATGATCAGACTAGATATTTCGGTTTGTCATTGTATAAATCATTCATATCTCCATAGTAACAGGTTTAACGAAATTTCTCGGAAAATGATCACAACTATTTGAAACTCGTTTCTAAACATCAGATTTTAAATTTTCGCTACTCAATCATGCTGAACAAATTTCAAATTTCCCATGATGCCTGGTATTAGGTTGTTTTCTTAATAATTATAATAACAATACGAAAAACACTGATATAATGGAAAAACAGGCTAAACGACTCCAACATAAAATACGTTTGTATGTGTTGAAAATTAAGTTGTTTTTTTTTTTTATAATATCTGGTTACATTTTGTTCAAGTTGTTGTAGAGTAGGCCTACATCTAAAAGGCTATACGTGATATGGAAATTCAGATCCAAGTCTGCTTATACGCCTACATAGCTAGCCACACAAGCGTATGAAACCGTATCAATTTAGAGGTCGCGGGATTGTTTACCCCAATCTCTGAGTCATTTCAGTCTAAGTTGCCCCTTGGGGACGTAACTCCTTTGGGAAGCAGAACTCCTTCTGGAGTAAACGTTTTGGTTCTTCGCCAAAGAGTCGAGGGGACCTCGGAAAAGGTATTTCAGACAAGTTTTCAAAATTCTGCACATTCCGACCCAAGTTGGGGATTTCCAAAAACATGGTGGCACAGATCCCCCTACCACCACCCCCTCATTTGGTTCATAGGCTAATGGCTAGCCACACCGTCTATTGGAGGCTACATGATATTTGTTGTTTTATGACAGTGTTGTGCATGAAATGCGGATAAACGACGGTGATGGTTATTGAAGCAGGTAAATTTTTTTTTTTTTTTGGGGGGGGGGTTCATTGACCTTTTGTTTTTTTTAAAATGTCCCAACTTGACGTCAGACTATGAAGCTACTAGAACATATATTATTCTAGTCATCTTCCTACGTTGGTATCTAGCAGTGCCTTGTTCTTAAGTGATTTAACTCGAAGGTCAAATGATCATTAGAGTGTCACTCCGACGTAATTGTAGTAGCCAGAACTTAAATAATTAGTTTATTTTTCATTTAAGTTTTACAATCCACGAATCTTCCTCGAGCCACTTGAGAATTGATGGATAGATAATTCTTGAACGGCAATTGGTTTATGGCTTTAAGCGACCACAAATGTGGGAGAATCATATACATGGCTTATGAGTTGCATCTTCACGTCGGGTAACTAACAAACTCAACAATTTAGATCAAATTTGGTTTCTTTTGAAAAGCCAGTTTAGATCGGAAGACCGTAGATTGGGCTTGGATGAAAAACCCACCTTCGGTCGGCGATCAAACCCTGAACCCCCAGGCTGATTGCCAAGCTCCATCTCTTCAAATGCCACTGCCTTCATTCACTATAGATTTCCTGTGTTAGCTGTCACTTGTTAACTTTCAAAGTTGCAAAAAATAAGCTCTTACAAATACCAGGGCCATCGGAGGATTTCTGGGACGGAAAGGGGAAGGGGCAGAGATCTCATATCTCCTGGATTTTGACATTTTCTACAGGAAATTTTGGCCGTTCTCAGGCACAGTTTAGAAGTTTTGGAAGAAACACCGCAACCTGAAAATTATTTGGGGGTGTAGTGCTTGGTGCTCAGCATAAGCAACAGAGTAGGGAAAATAAGCCAGTGAGCCACAACTGGAAAAAGGCCGTGGCCGGCCCGACTTAAACCATTTGGTTAGAAACTGAAGCGTAAAACCTCATCTAACTAACTAACCCTTAGCCGCCCGATTCCAAAGACCCTGAAAAGTAAAGTGACTGTCATAAGTTATTAAGTATATCAACACTCGAACACATGCCAGTAGGTGGGTATATTCAGCTTTAAAAGTGAATATTATTTCTTTTTTATTTGTAGTTACTCATCCGTGAATGAAAAGTGAATGATGTCTGAGATTCTTTGAACTCGGAAAAGTTCGAACAAAGTTTGTATAGTGTATTCAAATTTTTGGCCCGCAATAGTTTAACCAGAGTGCCACACTTTGTGTTGATGTGCCAATCAGGAAGAAGTCAAGCACTCTACTGATATCCATTTCTTTTGTGCAATCCTCGACGTTCTAGATTAGCTAATGACATCATAATTTCTGCCAAAGGTGTACTTGATGCAAAATGTTTTTTTTTTTTCTTTCTTTCTTTTTTTTTCCTTAAAACTCTCTTAAAATCAGATCTGTCCACAGTAAGAATGTACCCTGCACATCGGAAATTTGAAAACTTCGCATATCTGTACGCCGAAGTGGGGATGGGGGTGGGGGTTAGGTGGGGTAGAGGTAAAGATTCTTTTCAGCTTGGATTTAGCAATAGATCTTAGGCAATGACGTCATCACCTACTCTATAACCGCCATCTAGAATGCGCTGCACTGCCGGGTGTACAAATGTGTGTATATGCGCATCATCTGAACGTCCTGAAAAAAGATCCTCCCACAAACGGACGACGCATGCAGTCTGAAGTGCTGTTACACTCTGGAAGGTTTCACCTCCTCTTAATTAAGTGTTCATACGGCGTTCCATGTCAACACATTACTCAAATGTGTAAAATTCAATTTAGGCTAACCACAATGTTATCAATTGTACGATATTAAAGATTCCTATCATTTCAGCCGAAATTAAATTAACTCAAATCGAACTCAATCAAGAGAGAGAGCATCGTATGTGGCCGGATCACGTGAACACGTTGTTATTAAGTTCACGCTACAGGGGGTTTCGTAGGGGAAACCCCTTTTATTCATTAACGAGTCAGTCACGGACACCAACAAAAGCACTATGTGTTGTATAAAGGTTGACAGTTTCCGTTCATTTTGTAAGAATTGCTTATTATGAAAACGTGAGAGGGTTAAAGGTTGCGCAGCTTCATGAGTTAGGAAAACTTGCATATTTCGATCAACATGTCCTACAGGGGATATAGGAAAATTCTCAGAAAGCACTTATCTCTTTTACAGTTTTCTGTTGTTTTTTTTTTTCTTGACCAATTCACCTATTCTTTTCAAAGAATGTTCATAATAAAACTTGAGCCCCACTTGGAAAGGGCAACAGAGGTGAAGAAGTAACACTAGACATGTTTGTATATGCAGGCAAACACAAATCGAAGCCCTTGAAGATGTGTGCATTGTGAATTGCCATTGGAAACAATACTAGAGTCAATTGAAAATCAGAAGAAAAAAATATGTAAATAAAAAAGCATGAAGAAACCTTTTGTTAAAGATGTTCCGAGACTTTTCTCGGCCTTTTGGCTAAGATCATGTGAAGTATCTACCCATGACAGATCCATGATGTAGAGGTCTGAGGGTCAAGAGGTCGATCATGTATGTTCAGTCTAACTTGTCCCTTGAGGACGTAGCTCCTTTGGGAGCAGAACCCCTTCGGGAGTAAACGTTTGGTTTTCGCCCTACGGCTCTTCGCCAGAGAGTGGAAAGAACTTTGGGAAAAGACCGGAAGAAAAGTGTGTAGAGATAATGATCAATGCAACAAGAAACTAATGACCAGCAGACATGCAACATCCAGTTGTGGTCAAAGCAAAATGAAACAACATATTTACGTGCATGACGAGTAGAAGTACGGTATGGAAGAGAGGTGTGCGTTAGTCTGAGTGATAATACCCACACCGCCCAGTCGTCGGTTTAGATAAAACCAGGACCACCAAAAACCGACAAAGCATTGTGTTCAGCCCACCGAGACCAAACCAACATCTCTTCGGGGGTTAGCCAAACTGACGAAACATTGTGGTCAGGATACCCTAGACCAAACCCAAATTTTCAAATTGTCTTTCATAAAAATCTAAATTTTTCTCCTATAAAACCCCCAAATTTCCAATTTTTGCTAAAAAACTTTTTCTCTACACATCCTTTTCGGCAACTCATCGCCTTTGTCGGTGTTTCGGGTTGCTGGATTTCCCCATCGAGGAGCTTGCCCCCCCCCCCCGTCGGGCAAATCCATTACTCTGTGTCCTCTTTTTACTCAAAAGTGATCTTACTGAATACGGTTTTTCTCTCATTACTTTAACAATGCTTAATTCCTTCGGTTTCTGTATGTTTTTCTAATTCACATTTGTATTAAGAAATTGTGTGTCTGCCGACGGAAGACAAAAATGTTGCTAATTTTCAAGCTTGCGGGGAAGTGTTAACCTCTGCAACTAATAGTGTTTATTACATCGAAAGTAAACAGAATGAATGTATCCCCCACCTCCCTTTTCGGCTGCTTCAGACAGTCACCTACAGTACTGGTAAATTCGAAATCGGGCTTACGAACTCACTAAATTTACAAAAAACCTTGCACAACTTTACATCGACAGTGGCTTCTATATTTGTCAGCAGTATTTCTATTTTTCTTTTCAATTGTAGATTTATTATATGATTACGATGAATTTAGAATACACAGAGTAATAATAGCTTTTTTTATTATCATTATGGAAACTTCTGTGAGAGATGTGAGTAAATAGATCATATAATGTGAATTCGTGTGTGGAATACTGGCTCACCACTTGTTCAATGCAGACTATACAATGCACGCAGAGATCAATTTAGATACGCTTTGTTGCACTTTAGGCTATTTGTCATCCCGTTGAGTGATTATAGACCATGTGCACAGACGTCACAGAACAGAGAGTGCGCACTCGACAGGGTAATTCAGTAACCATAGTACATTTCCACTTACAACCACACAGATAATTTTTGTGTCGGCAGGCTATACGCGCCTAAGCCTACACGCGCATGCAAATGCTCGGTCGGGTGTACACTGCAGTATATGTGAAACAAAGTCATACACCTTATCCAGCTAGCTTCATTGTCCTTTATCATGACATAAGAGTGACGTCAGTAGCTACGGTCTATAATAGGAAAGGCAAAAAAAAAAAAAAAAAAAAAAAAAAAAGAACAAAAGAAAAACCCCAATAGAGATGGTTTATCTTTTGCTGTTCGTCAAGATAAACCCTCTTCAAAGTGTATCCATGTGTGAGAAAACTGTTGCGCTGAGCAAAGATAATGATGAGGATGCATAGTATGATTTACCTGTTTTAACGACTCGCTAGTCGGTGCACCGTTTGTTGTTATTCCAACAAAATTTCATGGGATATATCAACATTGTTAGTTTCCTTAAAAAGTGACACGTCGTTGTTTTAGTGACTATGGTTTGAGTTATTTCAGGACCTATCCAAATATTGACACCGGAAGCAACATATCGAACTTCTAAAATAATCCCCTCGTAGAATGTATAAGCATAATTACTTTTCTTCAATGGGCAGTCAGCAATACTTTATTATTAAACACCAGTTTAACATTACAGACATCCTTCCCTTGCCCTTGAAAAAATCCGTCATCTGGTCATGATGACTCAGATTATAACTCTGCTGCACGAATTTAACATTTCATGAAAAAAATATTGTCAGATGATTAAAAAGATATTTATATAAAATTCATTGCAGAAAACAATAAAAAAGGTTTAATTCGCGAAAGATAACACAAACGAAATATGTGTTAAGAGCCCTCCTTGAAGACACAACTTTACATATATAGCAAATGTTCATGTAGTTGAAATCGAATTTTAGATTGTGAAATCTACCTGAAAAATTCTGCACCCTTACCCACCCCTCCCACACAAGTAACTTATCTCTCAATCGCCCTTTCATAGCCCTGCTCATACCCCCAGGGACGCATTGATGTGTGTACAGGGTACAAAACCGGTGGAACCATGAAAGTACTACCTCGGATCCATGGTCGAACGGCAAGAAGCCGCTTCTTCGGAAGTGGGTTAACTGCAGGTGGGAAGGGAGTACACGAACAGCAATTTCATTCCTTCTTCAATTAATTTTGTATGAAGAGAAGGGGTCTTTTCGTTGGCTTCGAAGACAGACCAACGATGATTTGAAAAGTGATGACACAATGGTGTGCATATAATTCACAGTAATGACAAAATTCCAGGTGAACATAGCCCACATGACGTACACAGATTCCTTACAGAAAACCTTACAATCTGAAAGCTCCACATATCACAGAATGCGTTCAAAAATACGTTATGTTAGGGACGATCCTTAAATACAGATTCAAGATTAGGTTCAAATCCCATGGGTATCGGTGTCCGTGTCGATTAGAGAACATTTGCCTAGACATAGCAGGCGCTACGGCATTTTCCATGGCCACTCCCAGTCTATCGCTATAGGCCTACAAGATGGACTGAGCAGTTAACAGCTCTCTGGGCTGAGCAAGCAGGTGGACTGCTCTCTGTTCCGACGTATCTATATTCCGAAGTCTATATTGAGGTCGGTGTTAGGATAAGTCTTGGAATGGGGTTAGGTTAGGGTTGGTTAGGATGAGAACATTAGGGTTAGCCTACGTGTGTCGGAACATAACTAAAACGTCGGAACACAGAGGTGTAACCATCAAGCAGAGTTCCTTCCACAGGGACAAAGAAAAGAGACAAAAGGGTGGAATCAATATGTTCGGTAGCCTATGCGAATGACTATCATTAATACAGACATAGCAAGATGTTCAGATTAAATAATTCCAAGTATTCGTTGTTTCCCCTACGTCACGTGACCATTTTCGTCTAGCACAGTCTAGTTATTTTCTCCGAATCTTTGTTGGGATTTTCCCACCGAGATAATTTCTTAAAGCTCGGTCACTTTGTTTCTATTTATCCAGTTAGACGATACCAGTAAAAGCGACCATTAAATACATCCGCTGTACAATATGTGATCAGAGCACTTTCACCATGAAGCTCCATGTTTTCACTGACTTACAAAAGGTCATGGCCCCAGTCTCAGGTCAATAGGCGGATGGAGATGAACCTC
>WURT03214885.1:0-10399 GCA_009936505.3 Holothuria glaberrima
CTCGTAAAATTTACAATTGAGTGAGAAAAATACTGCCACATTATTGTCAAGAGCCATTCAGGAAATAGGATAGTTTACTATACAATTCTTTATTGGGGTGACTGCATTCTGCCTTTAAGTCATGTGGCAACATTTTCGGTACTGAATTGTGCATTTCATGAGGACCAACGTTTAGGACCAGTGTTTGGGAAATCGTAACACGTATTGGTAAATTAAATAAGTGGAAATTTTTGTAAGATTTAGGTGATATCGACAAATAAGTTTTAGAGTGACGGTCCCTTCTCTTTAAGTTTATAAAAAGCCATGGGACCATTTATATGCTGATGGAATATCTAAAGATTGGTTGACACTTTCAGGGTGTGGTATTCTCTACACACGTATGTTTGAATTGTTTCAAAATCAAACCATACAGTTAAGCCAACGTTCCGCAGAGCTTTACCTTTTTGTGGACATAGTGAAATCTGCTGCACTGGAAACCAAACGTAACCCATAGAAAAAGAGACAAGCTTTCCCAATCTTTAAAAGAAGGGTTTAAGCAAAAAATTCCTTTTCATATGTGAAAGAGTTACTAAATATATGCATTTTGGTGAAACTTTTATTCAAATCGCACATGTATTACTTGAGATATCAGCAAAAGAAGTTACTACATTTGTAGCCCAAAGTGATCTTGAGGCAAGCTGGAGTTATATCACTAGGCAGCTCCCTGATATCACTTCCTAAGATAAGGAATACTTTGTTTCCTTTGTTTTTTCAGTCTGTTGTGTTGACCTTGAAGTGAATAAGGATAGAACCTCCCCATGGGGAATGTGAAGACTGAAATTTCCCCATGCCTCTCATGCAATCACATTCCGATAACATTTGGTTGTTGAGGAGAAAATTGGTTGTAAAGGTTAAAGAAAAACAAAAGACTGCTCATTAATGTTAGGCTATTGCATCATATGTGATTGCTCCAAGTTCACTTTGTGTTGAAAATATGACAACTTTATCTGCTCATATCTTGAGAACCACACCGGATTTCAATAAAAATTTCACCAGATTGTTTAGTATAAGTACCCCTCTATTATATCAAAATTTGATTTGACTTAGACCCTTCTCTAAAGTATCATTTAAAAGGTTTTTTCTACATGGATATTGTCTTATGTGGTAAAGGACCATGCATTTCTTTTGTAGGAAGGGTACGGCAAAAATGAAGATAAGAGTGACCATTCTAAGAGAAATTGCAGCTTTTAAAGTAAATTTGTCCAACGTCACAGTTGTAAAAACCATAAAAAGTCAGTAAATGTTTAGTACAAATGTATTAGGAACTGTGAAGCACGGCCTGGTAAACACCTTTGTCAAAACTCAGGAACCATTTATCACATTCTTTTGAATCAGATAATAAAATTATACTAATCACTAAAATTTGAAAAAGTGATAAAGAAAGCAAATTGCATAAAACATGAACATTACAGTACGATCATGTTCACTAACAGTAGATACATAAAAATTTCTAGGAAGAGTGACACTTTTGCAAAGCAAAGGATTCTCATGCTTGCGGGTACCTAAAGATAATATACAACCTGACTGACACTTTTCACCAGCCATGGCTAAGTGTCACATGTACAGTTTTTATTACCAAACAAATCTAACATATGGTTACTGCATTGTCAAAATCGTTTTACTGTGGTTCTTCCTTCTGGCAATGACTGGAAGTGCTGATTTAATTTACTTTTAAAACAATCATATCATAATTAGACAAGTTTGTAGCTTAACAGTTCATACTCATGCGTTTTAATTAATATTCTCCTTTAGACTCCTGCAATAGCAACAGTTAAGCTATTGAAGTATAGTTAAAATGGATGTTACATACATACAATGGAGAATATTTGCTTTAAAGATTTCACTTTGCCACTGTGCTACATTTTGCAAAGCAATCAAATGAATAGGTCTACATCAAATGGGGTTTTCACATTATATTAATAACATAAAAAACCCTGGGAGTAGCAAAACAAAACCGATTATATTTAGAAACAGGTTCATTTTTAAGCAATGCAATGACAAGAGTGTATCAGATTTATTTAATCACAGCAGCAGCTTTAAAAATGCATCCCGATCCCCCATTAAACATGGTTGATGTTAATCCGCCAATAAATTGTTCACCAATACGAGAACTTCAACAGCCGTGTGGTGAACAAAAAAAAATCGCGGTTAATAGTGCAGTGTAAGTCTATATTTTTTCATGTATGAAGTATTATCATTATGGCACAAATTTATGGCACTTGATTTTTGGACACGTTATGCATGATCATGATTAGATGCAGCTAAATTTTCTACCACTTTACTTAGTACTGGTACCATACGGCAATACATAGACCTAACGATATGTGTTTACCTTTTGTCGATTTGTATCTAAAAACTTACTGAATTTATTCATTAAGAGCCTGTTTGGGCCTGGCATTTGAGGTAGTTCATTTGATAGAGACCCCCCCTCTCTTTTGCTACGTGTGTAACGTCAAATGAACGCTCTGATCAAGAGAAACTTCTCGTGAAAAGGGTTGAATAAAGAGGCTAAAGTGTAATTAACTATCATTAATGCTTAAGAGTGTTGGCTTAACTTTGTTCTCTTCTTATATCACCAACCGCAAGAAACCAAAACATTTCTATACAATATCATTTCTTAGCAGTTGGTTCATAAGTCTTTTTCTTTGCTTTTTGTAAGCTTTTCAAATGACAATTTCATTAAATGATTGGAAGAACTAATTGGATTGTGACCCTGTATGGCACAGGACAACCCAAATAATATGGATGACTAGTTACTGCGTGTTCCCCTTGTTGAAGTGTGCCTGATTCGGAGCCATATAAAAGCTTCCCAGTCTGGGCTAGATTTTTTTCAATTCAGAATAATTTCACATGATGAAAACAAAACGGTATAAAGGCTAGTTTAGTTAGGTATGTGAATTCCAGTCAGTGCAAATTATCTCAAACAACCCTTAATTGTATAATTTGAATGCATAGCTTTTGTTTGTTATGAATGTGTGCAACGTCATAACTTCGTATTTGCGCGTCTGATACTGAAAGTAAAATTACTAAATTTTTTCAAAGATAACAAACAGAAAAAAGGAATTCTGAAGTTCATTTCAGTAATAATAGATTTTGTTCAATAAACATATTTTAGAATGTTTGCGATTTATGTTATGCATGTATGGGACATTAATGCAGTTATTTTTGACGTTTGTTACATATTTCAGAACCTGCATGACTTTAAATTGAATTAATCGAAGCTGAAGAGTATGGCAACAAACCTGAGATCTACCTCCTCGTAAGTACATTGGTGGTGTTACAATGAACAATATAAAAAGTCATTGGTTACAAAATTTAAAACTCCGGTAACCTTTATTCTGACGTAAAATATGCAAGTTTTCCCACACAGTTACCTTGAAAAGGAAAAATAAATAATTGTTTTAGATTAAGAGGTATTTCTACCGTCTGATTGTTAGAGTCAAGGTGCATATGAACATAGGTGCGCACCAAGACATTTGAGAAGGGATCAGAAGGTATTTTGGATGAAAATTGTTCCCATTTGGCAAACAATCATGATCTGAGTTTCAAGAAAAAAATGGGCATGTCTGGATAAAAGGTGGCGTCTGGCCTCATAAGCGTACTTATGATATAGTCAACACCCACCATTACGTAATTGTTTACAAACTTGCGTGGTTCTTAAAAGCGACACTCGCATGTCGTTCGTGTCATATTCATGTAGTCAACCACAAGTAACGTCTTTAATCAGCCCGAAAGATTTGATATTTCTGGAGAAACCATTTTACCCCGAAAAACAGATCTAAATTCATAAGGGGTCGTGAATAAACAAAGCCTTGCTTTCATTACAGTCGTTTTGCATGTACACATGTGGAGTGTCGGGTCCCAATGTAGATAAAACGAACAAACATCACTGTTTGCTGGCTTTTCACGGACAGCGGCGTTGGCAGTGCCTTGTAATGGTAATTATCCTGTATAAATTCAAGAACGCTAACTGTTATGCCATCATTTATAAATTAATTGCGTAGTTCTTAGGCTTTTGTTAAGAACTGTAAGCCTGCAGTGTTTGTAGAACTGTTGAAAAACGCAAAGGAACTTCCGTAGGCTAACGCGACTACGCAAAATACAAGTGTTCCGCTACCGCTATGCACAAGACATTGTGTATGCATTTAGAGACGACCGTACAACGTCTAGTAATGAGTCTGACACAAAGTCAAATTGCCCTTTTTATGATTTTTGTAAAACGTGCACCGTGGATTACCACCTTTCACCGAATGGAAAAGTTCGAGGTAATATTACAAGCTACATGAATAAGTAGGTTTCGAACTGTCCTTTGCACAAACGATTTTTACAGAGGGGTTGGAGCGATTGATCGTTTGCTTTGCATTGTCCAAACGATGTGGCATGGTGGGGAGTTTGCAAAATGACGGTCACATTTTTATCCTTTTCTGAGAAAATGATCTTCTCCGAAACAGAAGAATCTCTGAGAATAACTAGGGAGGGGTGTCACATACGACAATTTCGTTTATGAAAGCCAACTAAGCCTTTTTTCTACGTTTGTATTTTAATCTTGTCTTGACCTAAGACCAGGAAATCTGAACTCACCCTCCTTCTGTTCAAAAACCATGGCCTCAGTCGAATTTTAAGTGATTGCGATGACCCTAAGTAATTATTCTTTCGTAAAGGGTCGGTTATGACTTCCGCCACTGGAGCCAAATGGAAACGCAGATAAACCGGCGGAAAGATGTCGTCTAGAGTAGATGGCGTTTAGAGAACCCTGAGAAAGAAAACCCTCGTAGGGCCATGGTTTTCCAACTTGAAGTAGGGTTCGTTCTGGTCTTAGTTCAACACAAGATTAAAATGCAAAAGTAGAAAATAAGCCTTAGTTTGCCTTCATAAAGGCATGTCGTATGTGACACGCCCCTAATTAGTCCCAGGGATTCTCCTGGTCTCGAAACCAGCACTGTTGATATACGTGGTTGTATGGTTGAGTAAAAACCACTCCGCCACTGGAGGGCCTGGTGTGCACTACAAACACACGTTTAACTTGGTTTGTTTTACCTTTTTCTTGTAGGATCCATTGTTTTCAGCTTGACAGGTTCGAAGGACAAAACGACTGGAGGCTCTGGGATTTATCGGTGAGTTCGTCTGGTAATATCGCTGTGTCTGGGCATCATTGGAAAAACGGACGAACGTTTATCGACCTTCACTCTGGAGGAGAATTTTCCTCTACAAATAAGCCCAAAGTAATTTATTCGAAAGAATTTGACAAATATTCAGACAATTACAGGCGATGTGTTTCACTGTTCAAAAACTCTCTTGATAAGTTAGTTGCTAGTGTTGGTGATAAAATTGAAGTGATCGATTTTAACCGAAAGCGAGTCACACACTACCGAAGAATAAAGGATACTATCCGGTGTCTCGCCGTCAGTGAGGAACAAGTCGTTACAGCTTTAGGTTCGAGCAAAGTTCATATTTATAATCAAAGCTTGAGTAAAATTAAATCACTCACTGTGGAAGAACTTCCAGGAATCGACCAGCCTGACGACATGATAGCGGCAGTAGACAAGCTGTATTTGTGTACTCAAACTCAAGTTAAAGCTATGTCATTGAGGATGACAAATGGCAATATTCTCACTGATTTTTCACCTGCGACAACGGAAGAACCAAAGGCATGCAGTGTTGCAGTTAGTTCACAGTTACAGCTGTTAGCTGTTTTATGGAATCGGAAGGAAATCGCCTTTTATCCCCTGAGTAATAACAAGAGTGTGCTTGTAACAAAACTTGGCCATGATGCAACTAAATTCAGAATATCCTACACAGGTATTTTGGTGACAGGAAACGAGAGAACGGGAGAGGTTAAAGTCTATGATTTGGTGAGCATATTATTCCATAAGGAAAAATCAATTATACCCTATTACATTAACTAGACAGGTAGAATTAGCAGCTCACATTAGAATAGTGACTTTCACGATACGATTTTAATAGCCAGAGAAGTTTTTTTTGTTAAAAGTTAACACTTTAAAAAATGGCTCAAGATGAACTTGGCTGACGTTCACTACTTTGTAATTCCTTTACAGTTGCAGTCAGTAAAGACATTAACGCGGCTGCTTTGTAGTGGTATGGCTGCTATCAGTCTTTGTGGAAAATACACTAACGTAAACCAAAAGTGTAAACTAATTGTAGGGTGCTCTCTTTGCTTCGTATGTTCCATTAATCCAATCAGCACATAGACTTGGCGTGATGAAAGTTCGTCAGTATATGCTGAAGAGAAATTAGAATAAAATGTTGATGGAAAACAAAATAAGACATTAAACTGTTTCCTTTAAAATATCGATAGGGAGTCGTATCTGTAGAAACACTGTTAGAAAAAGTCGCAACACATTATATGAATACTTTTCAAATGCACGATGATAGAAGTTTAAAATTGAACAGGAAGCAATAATTGCAACGTGATATTAAATAACTGTTTACATAGCAATTTGTGATTAACATCTATCCTGCCGGTTAAACTTCAAGAAGATTGACGTTAGAAAATATTATAAAGTACGTATCTGGTGGTTTATTATAGCCTGGATTATTTTGCTTCTTAGATTGATAATTTCTTCTCGTATGAGAACACGAAGACGATTTGGATGTCACTGCTGCAGAAGGATGACTGTCAAAAGTTAAGTGAATTTTTTAACTTATCACAAGATCTAGCAAACTACATTTTACAAAGTGACAATTCATCTGAGGCTCTTCTTACTGTACTTGAAGGAAAAGGTATGTGTCACCCTTTAAACGTCAACAGAATGATTGAGGCTTTTCGCTACTTGAAAAAGGGAGTAACGCCTTATCTGTTAGCTGAATTGTACCAAAGGACACAAGACGTTGAAATTAAAAAGTAAGTCATAGAGAGTAAATGAGTATATCTTGGATGTCTACCTCTTTAGTTTTACTAGCATCAGATACTTTAAAAGAATATGATCATATTACATTGTTTATAATAGGCGTGGCAAATGTTTGTATCTACTACCGATAAAAGTCTCTCCTTTTCCTGACAATATTAAAAACAAATATCAGTCAATTTTATTGCACCTTAATTTTAGGTGTGTTTCTTGAAAGTGTCTGCGAAGGATCTTTATAAGACTATGTATTAAAGCAGTACATTAAGCAAGGGTCAATCTCTAAGAGGTCACTTAAAAGTTGAAAACCATTAAGTCTTACTGACCCAAAACCCTGGCATCTTTCCATGCTCTCACAGCATGTTTGTTGCAACAAACGTAGGTGCAGCTGCAGCAAAGTGTGGCGTTAAACACTCAACCATTTAGTGCAGGTCAATTGTAATGAAATAGGCTCCTTCTTGGTTTCTTTGCCAAAATAAATGTTCAAAGACTTACTTTGTCAAATTTCAACAACGTCTTTCTTGCCGTGCCGATATCAGTTTCAAGGGTCTCTAGAAAACATATTTTCCCCCATTCTGCTTTTGAAGGCAAGAAATGTAATCTTGGTACGAGATAAATACACCCAGTGCACATTTAGCATTATTCAATTTATTGAATGTTTATCGAAAAGGTTAGCGCCAAAGTTGAAGCAATCCCTATCATATGTAAGTCGGTTTACTGGAAGGCTTTGCTAAAAGGAGCAGATATTGCTAAACTAAGACCAGTGCCTGCAGAAAAAAATATTAATATAATAAGAAGGTGCTATCTAAAGACGAGCGTGTCGGAATAAAGTGTGTCGTAGCGAAGCGCTTCGATGGTGAAGGCAGTTTTTAGAATTGAGCCACGATGATCATAAAGCAGACATATCACTTTTGTTAATATAATGAAACTTGTAAATCATAGTGTGTTTGATTTAGACCTTTAGAACTTGTTCAACTGACTAGTTCTACGAAAAGGGACGGATCCGTAGAAAGGGACGGATGCTTCCAAATGCGATATAAGTGAAGAACATAGCCCCTATTTCATTCTTGCTTATTTTCGATCAGGTAATTCGGCCATTTCGGAGTAAATTAAAGAGGCAAGGGGAAACAATGATTTACAGTGTCATGTAGTAACGTTTTATCCTCAAATGCCGAGTTTTACCAGACTGACCTGTTCTTTCAGCTATGTAAGAACCCTAGTCTGACTGGGGAAATTTGATAAGACGTATCTTTGACGTAGAAATTTGTCCCGCTGATATTTAACCACGTCTGATGGTACTATAGCCGGTATTTACGCTGTTTAGCTACACCTTTTACCAGCAATAAAGGTATTTACGAGCATACCAACTTATCCCCTGCTGCTATGTTACTTTTCCTGATGATTCATTATGCGATATTTTCTTTGCACATTGAACTTATCACAATACATCGAATCAAACGTAAAATCTGTCTCCAGGCAGTACGTTTCAAGACTACTGACCCGTTTAGTGCAATGATACAAGTCGAAGTAATTTTCTACTTGCTAGAAGAATTTTAAGTGGTACGTGGTTGTACCTCACACTTAAATACAAATCCACACAAGTTTGGGCAACTTCAACTTCCTTGTTTTGCAAAGATTCCGACTTTGAATGCTCTCACACAGTAGGACTATTTGCCAAACCTATAAGTCTATAAAACGTGAGAATCAAAACCCATTGACTTTACAGTGAAAATGGGACGATTTTAGAAATGGGACGTGCTTTTTTGTGCTTCGCTTTTTGGAAAATTTTGGTGGGAAAAATTGCTGCCTGTGGACCAATTTTCAAGGTTGCTATGAAAAGAATGTTTCATGACGTAAATGACCGACCCTTCTACAGTAAAATGGGGATTTGTTACCTCAGTTGTTGCTGCTCACTGCTCAAGAAAAACTTTATTGTATCTTTAAAAACACGAAGAAACATTGAGGGTTGACGACTTTGCTCGTTAGTTCGATCCTGTTTCACAATGGAATAGTCCAGGCAGTGGTACTCGAATGTATAATTGTCCTTGACGATTTTAGGGGCAGGACGCTTTTGGAATATTTTTGACGAAATCGTCAAAAATCAGTAATTTTTGTCCTAGTTGTACTGGGCTTAACTTTTGGGACCTAAATTTGGAAACTAAAAACGGATATGCGAAATACGTCGAAAGGCATTTTCTACATTTAAGATACGTCACTGACATTTCCTACAGTCATCACCATTGTAATAAATAAAGCGAGGAGAATAAACTCAAAATACTAAATTAATTATAATGTACTTATCTTGATAAATATGTAACAAAAAAAATTTAAACTATAGTTTTAGTCTTCTTTTACACTCAAACCATTGAAAGAAAATTATTACCTCGGTCGTTGTAGGTAGGGGTAGGGCAGGAATCTAAAACTTCCAATAAATTATTCACATCGCTTAGTCTCAAGATGTGTACAAATGTAAGACCTGTAACCTGCAGAATCAACTATCTCAGAGCCAGCCTTTCACAAAAAATTCCTAAGACCCACCTATTTACAAATCTAAGACAATAGATACATGTTTTTACAAAGCTAAGACCCAAAACGCTGAAAACTAAGTCATTTAAAAAGGGTAAGCCTTAGAGATGATAACAACGACGAAAATAAAATAAAATAAATAAAACTCAAAACAACCATTTAAACATTTCACACCTGGCAGGCTGAGACTAAAGCATCAACGAAACTAGTACTGAACTAGCTAAAACAAGTAAAACATAAAACACCATCTTCTTCAAATCAATGACCTTAGACTCAACGTTGACATCTACAAAACTTAGACCCAAGAGCGCTGAGACTCAATCATCTGCAAAAGGTAAAACCTTAAAGAGCAATTCTCCACAAAAATTAAGTGTAAATATTCAACCTTCTACGAAACTTATATCTTAACCTGGCGTATATTCCAAAGGAGTGCATTTTCATACTCTGTATTATGAACATTGGCTTCTGTTGTATACTTGAATTTCACCATTATATATGTTCGTAAATGCAAAAGCGATGGTCTATGTAATAAGGTTGAAAAAATGCAAGTTTGGAGATTTTTTAGGGGGGGTGTGGTTAATTTAATCCAATTCAAAGGTATTAGAGAACTAAATCAGCATTAAAAGAAATGTAGCTATATTAAAGGATATTCCGGAAAATAAATTTTAAATGTGAAAGCACTGATTTACAATAGATAAAGCGACTGATGAGAATAACTCAAGCTGGAAAGATTTACCACAAAGGCAGGGGCTATCGTAAAACAAGGGATCCTTCTCAGAGAGAGTTTTTCTTATATTGGCAGGGGGACATTTCACAAAGAAAGGGGATCATTAGACCGCAGTGGAGATTTTCGTAAAAAGCATTACGCTTAGTTTCTGTCCGAGGGGGACATGGGGACATTTTGCGGTTGTATAGCACAATGGTGTTTACTCTTTACAGTCGTTATTTTAACAGTCGTTATTTTAACAGTC
>WURT03214885.1:10499-26913 GCA_009936505.3 Holothuria glaberrima
ACAGTCGTTATTTTAACAGTCGTTATTTTAACAGTCTTCTGCTGGCTAAAATTTACGATAACTTGCCGTATTGTATATTAATATTTGTGATTGTTAACGATTGCCAATTATATTATCAGAGCAACTGATGTTTTTTTTATTATAATAAAAATATTTTATATTTCAGAGCAACTGTTTTTGCGTTAAGGCTTAGTTTGCATAAGCCAAACCCTGTCACGAATTTATTCGTTTTCTTTTCTGGATGTATCATGTCTTTGTGTACATGGATTGTATTAGAACTTAATCAAAGAAGGGAACGCTAGACCTGAGGATCCATTTTCAACACATTTAGACAATCACTGCATGGTAAAGGGCGATTCTAATGATAACAGCGTGCAGAATCAACGTGGTGCAATGTCAAGCAGCTGTAGTAGGCAGGAGTGTTCTCGTTCGGTTTCAAAATACGTAAAAGGGCAAATAAACATTCGCTAGCGTTTTTAAAAATTCCAGTTTGGCCATTTACTGTGTTTTAATACAACAGCGCAACTGGTGGAATATCTCTGTTGGTTATTCAGTTCAACAAAGAAAGAAACTCTGAATGATGACAGGTACGATGAAATGACGAGCTGCTGTGTTGAAAGTTAGTTATGAAACTAAATACCAGAACATCCGGTCCAGCACTCGTTCCCTAAAACAGTACTTATCACGTTTTTTAGTCTGTTCTGTGTATTCTTTGCTCTTCCGATTTACAGCAAACATCAGACAGAAGTAATGTGTTGGATTCAGGGGTAACAAATTTCCAAGCAAGCTGCAGAATTGGTCCAAGTCTCTAATTTTAGGCTCTGGCTGGGTGAGCGTAATTTGTGTTACCACGTTGCGTAACACACCTTGATAGCAGCTTGAAGTAATTACTGATACCATTCGCACTTCTTGCCTTATCAAGAGTTTGTCCTTACTAACATAACCAAGTTGTTATCAGATAGTACCTCTTTGGTCCAACGGGGAACTGCTGATTAGTTGACTGGGCAGAAAAGGGCACCTCCTTTGAGCTGTCTTTTCCCAGAAGAGTGAATTCAGACATTTGCTGTAACAGCGGTAGAGGAAGGTGTACATCAGGCGGGCTATGCCGGGCAGTACAAGGGGTTGGTAGAACGAAAGACTTATTGAAAGTTCATGTGATCTAAGGTTCGTAGCAAAACGCTAATCTCTTGCCATGTTGATAATAATCTCGAAGTAGGCTACTTTAAGTAAGGAAATATATATAATAGTATTGCGAAATAAGAAAAATAAAAACAATATCGTTTCCATTAGAGAAAAATTTCGTGGTTTCTATCAATTGCAAAAAATAGATGTTTTTAATTCGACGGACTTAATTGGCATGACGTTTATCGTCTTAAAATGATTTCAAAACGATGTATTTTTTAATGTGACGGCGTAGGTGAAACAGCTATTGCAAAGTAGTTTGGGACCTCAATCAAGAAAGTAAGGACATTCCAAAGCAACTAAAGAGAAAAGTTGAAACTTCTCTTGAAATTTCTCTAGAAACAGATTATCTGACAAGGATGACAAGAAGGTAACAGAAAGCAAGAAGGTTGAGGATGTGCAGATGCACGATATGGTAAGCATGTAGTACCATAAACCATAAGAAATGACCAATGTAATTGCAAGAGTAGGGTGAAAAAAACCATTTTAATTTTTATCTTGAAAATGTCAAAATGATCTTTTCAGAGGGTAAAGTGTGTTCAAAGAATAAGAGTCAATTCCTCTGTCCAGCTATAAGGACAGAGGGATAAGATATAGTCCAAAATAATTAAGTTCACTTGGACAACGGTTGAACAATTGTTGTGGAAATTGAAAATGTCGGTCCTTTGAAAGGACGCCATCTTCATTTTAAATATACATATGAGTTGGATAATCCATAAACAATAGTTTTTACAAACCCTTTGTGCCTTAAAACATATATTCGGACACTTAAGTCACTTTTCCACTTTGTTTAGTTATAGAAAAATTGGATTAATATTGAAAACTGATTACACACTGTTTTTTACACACTGTTTTTTCTAATAACACACTGTTTATTCCATACATTTAGTAAATCAGAAGCGTGTGGCGGAAATGATTTGCCGCTAATTTTGTTTGTAAATTGTCAAGATGTAGTCAGTACTAGATAGATATTGTTAAATTAACGACTAATGCTTTCCGACATTTGTAAAGAATATGTCAATTCCGGTTGTACAGGGTAAGTTCGATTTTAAAACCCTGCAAGTATTCCACATTTTGTAATGACTAAGGCATTTCATGATTCTGGAAAACAAATTAGATTTCCTACCGTGTAATTCATAGCAATCCCTTTCAGACTGACATGACCATTCCATAACAAAGGCAACGTATATGAAAAACAGCTTTACCGTAAAATTCACATACCATGTAAACAACCTAATTTTTCCACGCAGAAATTCACCATTTTAATCAGAATTAATGAGTTTTAAAATAATATTTATTAATCAATATTTGTAAAGGTTTGCAGATAACCTGTCATCTACTTGCTAAATTATCACAAATAGGCACGCATTCGTCCTTATCTTTGGTGGTGCGCACTGTGTACCCAAGGACAAATTCCTATTGTTCTTACAAAGCCTGCACACAAGAAACGAAGTATGAAAGGAAATAACTAAGAATACTGTTGAACACTTTTCAAAAAACATAAGAGTAGCAAGTTTCTCCTCATACATCCCAGATTCCCCATTCCTATTAATTGTACCCAATATTTTAGACAGTGTAAAACGAAGTGTAAGCGCTTTTTGTGAGACCTTGAACCCCTTACCTACGCGCAGACGTGACCGCTCTATCACATGAGAACGTTTTCCTGAAATTTAACATGTAAAGAAAACAGCAATTTTATGTTCGGTCTGAAAAATTCAGAGACAGGTCATACTGACAGTGTTGATCCTGCAGAAGGCTTAATAGACCAATGAACAACAGTTTTAACAATGCTTTGCTCAAAACGTGCCAAAACAGATAAGGAAAGAAAGTCTTTTGACAATAAAAAGGCAAAGTTCCACACATAAACTATAAAAATAATCATATAAAGGAAGTTGTTAACCAATAACATATGTTCTCTCATTTGCTTCTGTAACCGGTACTTGGTGTAACGCTCTAGCACCTTGTGCACCATTCTACTTAGTTAAATCACATATTCAGAAATCGTTAACAAAACAAAAAATCACTGGGCTGGCCTTTGACTGCCATATAATTGTCTCAAAGTTTTTAACTGATTACAGCTTTTAACACCAGATAAACTTTAGTATTGACAAACCAACAAATTCCAGTATTCACTACAACTACTCTGGCAATCTATGTATAGAATCATCGAGATAGCAAATTGAGATAATTTTAATTACTTTTTGTCGTAGAAAAGCTGGAGATCTGTATATCTTGTACATATTTTAAAATTTCACAGGAAGATATAATAACGTTTGGCAACTTGAAGAAATATTTAGGTTCACAGCTTAAAAGGGAAGACTTTGTTAGACTAGCAGAGTTCTTTTCGTTATCCAAAGAAGTGGCAGATATCAAAGAACAGTCTGATTCGCCATTTGAAATGCTGTTTCTGGCTCTAGAAGAAAAGGACGTTTTACAGGAATGTAATGTAGAGAGACTGACAGAAGCTTTCCGCAAATTAAAAATGCCGTCGTCTTACATCCAAATAACTGAGTTTTACCAGAAGACCAGGCGTGAGTATTAAATGTATCTTACTATCAATCTATCACTTAGTTTCAATAATAATACCTGCGGAGAGGACTCTGCCTGCGCAGCTCCTCCGCTTTCCAAACCACAGTTCGCTCAAGCAAAGATGAATGCGTCCAGTTTTAGACGCTGACTTCATTATCATGATATGACATGTTCATGTGTTACTAATGTACTCTCTAATAACTCATGTTATTTGATTTTGGGTGAGCATGTGCACTCCTGTAGTCGTAAACTGGAAAGCTTAGACTGAAACCTAAGAAGTCCTATCATCACTGTGTTCTTAACACTTAGGCATTGTACTACTAGGTAATTGACAAAACAATGACATATCAGCTGTGTGGGTGGCATAGGCCCTGTATGATTGAGACCGGACCAGACGCCGCCTTCTTGGGAATATTTACTAGCAATCAACCAGTCTTGAGGCCACATATTATGAAGAATATTCAAAGGAATTTATTCTAAGTTCACTTGGGCAGATGTTCGGGATATAAATGACAAAAAATATTTAATTCGGGCTGCTATGTATGCAACTTTTTGCATACAATTTAATTCTTGAAGGCCAGTTGTAAAGCCTACATAGACATAAGTTGAAGCCAAAAGTTTGATTAAAATTGAGCTTCATTTGGATGGTCAGTACCGCTGATAAACCGTAGATGGCTTTGAAATGAAAATCCTCCTTGCTACTAACACAGTTAGAGTTCGAGCTCAGATCCTCCCTGTTTCTCAGCTGCATTCCCCTAAACAGCATTATCTTTGCCGACCTGGCCCCATCGCCGACATTGTTTGGTCAACGTTACGATGTCCATATTCATGTAGAGGCAAGATCTTTGGAATTGTACATTTAATCCCACCAAAACTTTCGCATAGTAGAGGTAAAGTCATCATGCAGCTACTAATGAAACAATTTACAAGAGGGTAACATACAAAAAATCAAGAGCGCTTTTATCTTATTGTCTTCATTTCACTGTACTTTTAAACACAATCGTTACTTTCTCAGACAGTCACTCATGGTTTGTTTTCGCCTTTTATTCCTTGCCACTGGGACGTTAAGAAGAAAGTAACTTAAACTACGTGCAGAGTTCTCGTAGTTCTTAGTCTGAAGCATATAAGTGTACATGTTTTTCCTTAAAATGATATAAATGAAATGAAGCTGAACATTTAACTTTTTTAAAAGTTATTCTTACGTATACTCTTCTATCTTCATTTACTGCATTAGTATATGACGAGCCTACAAGTAAGTCCAATATGCTGAAGAACGACCAGCCTGAAGTGAAAGCTACAGATGAACCAGAACCAGCAAGAAACACAATCAAGGTATGTATCGGCAATATTTTTTTCATGAAGAGAGACAAGTATGCTATCTATGCTGTGCTTAAGTGTGCTTACGAAGGCCAATTTTTTGTGTTTGTGTGAGTTAGGGTTTGAATTTTTAGAATGCAAGGCTGTATCAAGTGAACAGGAAAGTACGCAAAAATTTGACCATAGTTTAGTCAATCTAATTGACCAATTTTGGTTAGGTGAATAGTTGGTCCAGTCTTTGGTCAATTTGACGAAAGTGTTTTTAGAGTGTATAAATTATGAATGACAAGTATACGAAACTACATGGTGAGACAAAGGCCAACCAACAAGGCATTATGCAGGGTACCGAAATGTTGAGTGAAATTATGTGTTCGAAATATTCTCGGTATCAATTTCCACAAATAACGTAGCGTTTATCTTGCATGTAATTGTTATTTGTAAGTAACTACTTTTAGCTTATGTGGTTCATTGGTGGTCCTGAGAAGTTGGTTTTTGGATATCCTTATGTAATGCGTTCATCTTTTAAAAGAAGCGTCAACCTGCGAATTAGGTTGAATAACTTCTCTGTCAATGTTTACCACCCGATCATCATATTTAGACAGTCTCCAGCAACAGAAATCGGGTTTAAAGGCTTATATTATTTTTCATTTGTAAAGAATGAGTTGACCGTTCTGAAGCAAATGACGTCGTCACAAATTAGGAAACCAGATGAATGATGTTTGTAGTTAAATACTTACGTGCAACATTTATTGTGTACCAGTACATATAGGTGTTTGGTATCATGTTATTTCTCGACATTGCATATCCTTGCATATCCTGAAATGGTTGACGATGTATGACGGTTTGCAATAAGAAATTTTTATTACCTTTCACGTAGATTTTACATTTTCCCACATTAAGTTTTAAAAAAAGTTAAACAAATTATTTAAATTTTTTTTGTTTTCCAGGAGAATTTGCAAATTTTTTTGTGAGAGTGTCACAAAAACTGTAAAGGTGGCAACTTACTTCAACTCCCGTGCTTCCAAAATGGACCTTATCCGAAATGATACAGTGACACCTGGGATAACACTATTGGATACATGAAGGAGTGACACATCATTAACATTCAAAATGTTATGAGCTTGAAGAAAGCTTTGGATGAATTAGAAATTAAAGATATAAGCGATACTCTTATAACACCATACCAAAAGAAAGTCGATCGTCTGAGATTTGAGCAAGATTTCTTGTCACTGTAGTAAAGCTGCGATATTATTATATGGTCCTCACTTTCGTGGAAGGTGAAAAATGTTTGATTCTCCACTAAGTTAGTAGAGCAAAACGAAAGTGAACTCTGTTGAAATACACCATAACAAAAGAAACTTACATGAAAAATTGGAATTTGACGTTTTTTATTTAAGAATGCAAGGTTTGTCTGGGTTTTAGAGGATGACTGTTTAATTATTAGAAGTGATACATTTATCCTCGGGAATTCACATGAAGCATAGAACACACCACCCTTCTGCTACACTAAAGTAATAGGTTTGGGATTTTTATGATAGCAAAAAAACATGACATGCTCCCAAGGAATAATTTCGAAAATAGTGTTATATTAATGTTGCCAAAATTTATTTATGCACTGAATGCAACATTTTGTTCAAATCTCTTCTTCATATGTCATGTCTATTGGTTGATGTTATTACTCCACATGAACTGTGCATACTCTTTATTTTACTGCTATAAAATTATGCGTTATATACCTTATGGAGTTGTTAAGTTTACCATTAAGTCTTTAGTTCACATTTTTTTGAAAGTACTGACAGAGTCATTCCCTCACTTCAGAATGGGAGGTATGAGGAGTCTGAAATGGTAGTGTAGATGGGAACAAAAGTAAGAACAATGTACATGGGTTTCTGACACACATTATTTAGGAAGACTACACTGATTAAGTAATTGCATCGAAATACAACCAGCGAAACTATCTTTTCGAGTACAAACTGTTAATAAATTTTGCAGTTCATCTCACATTTTAAGCTTGTCTCTGCTTTCATTTTTTGTCCAGCTTGAGGCATAGTTTTGTAAGATGGCAGTCGTACATTCTCAAGAACTCTCAAAGGTCAACAAAACTTTGCGATATTTCAAAATGGGTAATGTGAGAGTATTCTGATAATTTTTTTTGCTTATTTCAAATGTTTGATTTTAGAAGTGATACCATGTGGAATTACACATTTGACAAGCAAAATTGAATTCAATTGAAGCAAGGGCCATGCCATCTCTTCACATTGCTGAGCATCGCTTTGTTTTTTATTTAATTTTTCTTTTTTTTTCTTTTTGATTTTTAATTGAACACATTGACTAATGTTGTCACTTGTGTCTTAAGTTTACTTCTGTGTTAAATGCTGGAAATTTATTGGCTAACATATCAAGAAACATATCCAGGTTTCAGTGGCTGACCAAGAAATTTACTCAGAGGTGGCAGAAATGACTGTCTCCATTACGTGAAATTGCCCTTACTCAAATCGTCTGCCACTGTACAGTGTAAACCTATTTTCAAGCTTAAAACCTTCTTAGAAACGATTGATCTAGTTACTCAACTCGACGTCTCCCAAAAAAAAAAAAAAAGAACAGAAACTCGTCTGTAGTAAAAAGCAACAACCCCATCTCAATAGCATGTTTTTATTCGAAGATACTGTTTTGAAGAAAAGCCACAGTCTTCTTAGAGTATATGCCGTTCATGTTGGAAATCTGTTATGTCATCCGGAGACCTGAATAAATAAATCGTTTATATTTCTTTGTATGCTCTTACCTTAAAAGTGATATATAAACAGTTCATTTACAATTCTAAATATACTGCCAAGTTTAATACTATCGTATTATCACGAACAGAGATTCAATCATTCCTTCATTACCATATAAAAAAATAATAAACATCAAAATTAAAGGCAATAAGACAATTAAAATGGCCTGTTACACAGAATAACCTAGGAAGACGCAAAAGCAGTGTTTTCAAAACGCTATATTCTGCGTAAGAAATAGAGTTTCAGAACTAACCTTAGAAGTAGCAGACTGAATGATTTTGCCCTTTGACATAAATGGTGTCAAACAATGCCTGCAAAAGTGGCTTTAAGACTCATGATATTTGTAGTAAATGAAGAATTGTCAAACACTTTTGCCCCACTTCGTTAAACTTACGCTTGTCGGAACACGAGTATATAGGTTGACAAATTTATCAAGCTCTACAAGCTTCACTTACTCATCACATGACGCTAGAAACGAATAGAATGTGTTAACCATCTCTAGTTGACCACTCTTAACCCAGAATCTGTCAGAGAACTTCCTATTCAGGTATCTTGAGATAAATAAAGTTAAAAGAGTTTTGAACCCCTCTAAAGACTGTTTGGTGAATAGAGGTTTGTTTGTTAAGGCATTAACTGTTGCAATTATAGACATAAGCTTCACACGGGAAAAAGCCTTTTTCTCGGGTAACATTGGCTAAAATGTCCTATTCAATTCTTACATCACGCAGAAATTGCATAATAGTTTGATCGTAAAAGAAGGAGATGCACCGCTTCCACTTTCCCAATAGTTCTAAGCGGCTACAAAAGTAGAGGTGTCCTAGTCAATCCCAGTCACGCTCGTGTAACCACTGATTAAAGTCCAATGGCATTTCATTGGGGTATTTTTCGATTGTAAGGCAGAACATTTTACCTGAAATCTTTATTATGCTAAAGAGCGCAAATCTGAACGGGACATTTTACAATAAAGAAATAAGAACACAACCTCCAACGAAAATTACCAACTTATTGTTACAAGACATCTTGCAATGAGACTAATTCGTAACTGCGTCTATAGCACCGAATACCTCGATGGAAACACTGTACATTTCTCGATATTAATTATCCTGGAGGGAAAAGAAACGTGTTTGGATAAATACTTTGAATGCCGGTGAAAAGCTAGTATTACATTTCCACAGAAACAATGCCTTATTTAATATTAAGTGAAGCCAGGGATACTCATACTCTGGTAATAAGGGACATTCGGTGTGGATTTTGTTGAAATCAAAAAGAGACATAAATCTTCAGGTTAGTGCATAAATGATTTCAAAATGTGGCTACAAATTTTGGCTACAATATTCACGGAAACTGTTGCAGAGAAGCAGCTTTTGGTGCTAGTAAAGTATTCCTTTCATTGAAATCATGGTTGTGTCATGCTACGCGAAGAATTTAGCCATAGGAGTAGGCTATCTTTCAAAATTTTTAAGCAGTCTCATAAAAGCGTTACCATTTTCCAGCTATTCAAGGTAATTAAAAAAAAGTATAACCTGTATTAATAACTGTAAATTCCCCTTTTTCAACGAACTACCTTGGTCATAAATTTTCAAGCCAATGATTTTGTAATGCTTAAGGAGACAGTAATTACTTTTTGGTTTAAACTAGCCGACGGGTATGGATGGTCATTTTCTGTTTCGCCTTAGATCTTGAGACTGAGTGAATTCTTCCAAAATGCTTGTGAGAAGTTTGCAAAGCCCATCCAAGTGGACGATATTTCGATAAAAATTAGTTCATCTTTTCTAAGGCAAAGATCAAGGCAATGGGAATTGCAAATGAGACACCTGGTTGGATTTTTTCAGACAATGAAGTGACATTCACAAGTACGATATTTCAGAACTGCTACAAGCTTTGTCAGGTCTAGACCTGTACCATATCAACGACACACTTTTTAAACCATGTCAAAGACAGATTGATCCCAAGATTCATGCATAACACACGAATTTGAATGACAATAAATCAGTGGGTTATATCCGTCAACCCTACCCAAAAGTTTTCTGCGCTAATCCAGGGCTGCTTATTGCTTTTCTTGTATTTAAGATTCTTTCACATGGTTAAATGGTATAAAAGATCCATCTCTTGCCATGTGAGTAAGGGCCCTATCCATATTTCAGAAGTTTCCAGAGTATTGTGTGCAGAACTGTGCACAACATCAAGCGTTGTATAATTTTAAATTAAAGGCCGTATGACCATTTTCAACACAGCCACGAATAATTGTGACGGTCAAATTCCAAATATAAAATTTCCGGATCCAAACTTTAGTTCATTGGTTAGACCAAATTTAGGTTTATTACACGAGTAACATAATACATATTGGATATTTGTGGTCGTTTTAATTAAAGGGGTTAATCGACCTATGCTCTCCTCGGGTTTAGATGCAAAATGTAATTGAACACGAAAACATTGCTGAGAAATCCAAAATTTCTACCAAAATAAATTTGTTCACACTAAGATGCAACAATGCTTTTGAAAGCAGATATTGCTTAAGGGTACATTATTTAGCTATTTTAATTCTGAAATTTTAAACTTTACCCGCATACATTCAAGAGGCATAACGTAGTGTCATGTAGTATGTATAGGTAGTACAGTGTAGATTGATACTGACCGCCATTTTGTTGTTTATCACTAAGATTGCCTATTGATGGTGCAATACCTCGTTTGCATGAAAGTTAGACATTGCACACGACACCTAGTTTGTCTGGTTTCTGTCTGGTTTACCCTCTCATCAGTGACTGGTCATTTATTTATGGCATAGTACTTCCAGCCAATAAGCAGCTTATCCCATAGTAATACACGTCCTCCCTATTGTCCTAGATCCCCAGGTCCCTTCCTGTTTCCTGTCACGTATTCCCATGTCACGTTGAAAGTTCCACGTGGAAGCCATATCCCATAATATTCCTTTTAAGGTGTGGCCAATTTTCCTTTCTGCAGCCTCCGTATTGGTCAATACAATATTGCTGTATTAGTTAATATTTATTTTGAGTATACGTCACAACTTTTAACCAATCGAGGGACTGCATAGGATTCCCTATACAGCCACGAGAACCAGGAAGTCCAACCCTCTCCAGCTTGTCAGTCGTGCTGCATACATCTTAGAAGAAGCATGTATTCGTTTCTGTAAATCCAGATAATTTGTGACCAATCATGTACATATCATTCGATCAAGACTTAATCATTTTGAGGAATAAATCAATCATGAACTGAGATCAGTTTCTCCTCCGTTTTTGCAAGGACTTGCTATTTGGAGCTACACCCCAAGATCCCGTACCAAGCCTTCGTTACTACGATTGGCCCAAATATCCTACAGTAGTGACGATGAAGCAACTATCTTTCCACTCAATCAATCTCTGTGTTTAGGAAACTTTCGGAAAGGCTTCAAAATCTTTCGAAAAGATTAAAGGACACTTTTTAGACACATAATTTTCTAATTTTTCCAACTACAACACCAAATTTGACGGAGTTTTTACCTTTTAAATGATATTAAATTGGACAAAAACTGAGCATCCACTTCAAAACTGAAGCTCCTACGATGAACAACTGCACGTACACGGTTTGATTCCAGCAGTGAAAATAAACGAAGTTTAAAACTGTAAAAACAGCCGTTTGTTTAAGTATAGTTTTACAAAGTTTGCTCAGTGTCGGAACCCATGATGGTTCTTCAAAGGAAATGTCAACGACGATTTGGGAAATAAGACCGGCTAACGTGAAGAAAAGTTCTGAAAGGCGAGGAGATTGGGGAGGGGAACTTTGTCTTTGATTGAAAAGATTAGATGATTGTTTTATTGCATTTAAGGAATTCTGCTCCATCCGTAATAGCGCCATGGTCTAACTCTATCTTTCTATTGTAAAAATTTGTTTTGTTATCGGCACCTGCACATAAATTTTAATCAAAGGCCGATGGACAAACAAATTAATAATTTATTATCCAAATGAGTAATTAATTAAAGAAATTAATTAGTAATTAATTAATTTTATTATACAAGTTACTACTTTGATTAATCAAATTGAAAAGGAAAATCATATTTTTAATGGGCTTTTGTAGAATAGTTCATTACATAGTGACAAATTTATTCGGGCTCCAACATTAAATTCTTATCCATTTCTTTGAGTGTGTAAAACTACGTCAGCCAATCGTTCAGCCACTCTACACTCTTACTGGTTTCACTCTAACACCGTTACATAGAGCTTCAATACCTACAAAATTGTTGGAAATTTGCAACACACGCTATAGTTTATTAAATGCCTCACAACGTCCAGTAAATGGTGATACCAAACTTTACCGAAGGGCGATTTATGGAAATCAAATATCCGTTGCATTGTGATTGTTCCTGCAGCCCATAGACTTAGAAGTGCGCATATCGTATATGCGAAGAGTATGGGTGTTTCCTGGTTAAATGGAGTGTTATCAAGAGTCTGAAGGACTATAGAGCCCTCCGACTGACATATCCAAACACCATAATCACTGTGCCTGCGTCGTTTTGGAGTCAGCAGACAGATCCGAGGACTGGAGGATAACTCAGGAGAGCCCTCTACAGCATACGTAATTCGTGAGTCAATCCACAGGTAAAATGCTCTGAGTTAAGTTACTTTTTTTTTAACTCAAACCTTTATATATTACCAATGCTGTAACGAGTCATAAGTCGAGTCACTAATTTTAAAAAGGAAAATAGCTCGAGCAATTGTATCGTTATTCTCCTCATAGAAATAATACAATGTCTTGAGTCACTGGCTTGACTCGAGTTACATTGAATGCAGTAAATGACTTAAGTCTACTGCAACATTGAGTGACTCGTTACAACTCTGCATCATATATTATGTTTGACATCCAGTAAAAAATAAAATAAATGTAAAAATAAAAATAAATAAACATTACCCCTTTCCTCCTTTATTTTAACTGGATGAAACATTCACTTTCAGGCAGAACTCATGCGTTGTAGGCGTCATGATGATTCAAGGCGTTTCTCGTTAGCTCATTATAGGTCCTTTGTCTGCCTTACTATGGGCGATATCTCCAGAGGTTATGGAGTAAATATAGACTTGTGGGCGTTCGAGTAATTTTCATTCAACTTTTTCCCATATGTGCCAGTGCCAAATAATCCCACATTTTCTACAGCAAAATAGGAGGAAAGGGGTTTCTAGCGCCTTTTGAGACCACCCTGGTGCACATGCGAAGCGTACATAAAATCTTTGTGTAAAGTGTTAAAGAAACTTCCCTGCAAATATTTTCATTTCCTAGGGGGATATCACCATTTTATGATCCCTAGGACGGTGTTTGGTGCCTCTTCGGCTAGTATTCAGAAGAGCAAAGATCACCTTGCAAATATTAAGGGACTGTTACCTTAAGTATAGTGGAAGTAAGACTATGAGAAAAAGCTTTTTAATTATCCACACATGTTAGATGGACTTTAAAAAAGAGTAAAGAAAATCATAGTCGTAGCAAGTTTCTAACATAATATTGGACTACAAGACAATCGTTTGCGGAACAGTACTGAATAGAGAGGAACCACAGGGCAGTGTTCTCCTAGCTGTTCAAACGTTGAATAATATACCAGCCTGTTACTATTCTTGAGATTTGTTTAAAACCTCTGGGGACCGCAGAAAACCTTCCTCATAGGCTACACCCAAACATTTTTCTCAATATCGTCAATCAACATACTAAGCATTAAAAGTATCCGTCCGTCTTTGGGTGTATAAAAACCACATTTACAAATTTTCCTGTCTGACATGTGTAACCCTAAATAAAACCTCACCTTCAACGAGCATAAGAACATCATTTTTACAAGCAAAGCATCACAGAAACACAGATACACGCATGGAAGGAGACACATGTATACACTCATCCGTGTGAGTGCATATATTACATACGCCTCCCGTGGGGAATCAAGAAAGATTGCAATTAAATAGTGTCCTGCCTCAATAACTTAAAAATACTTAAATTAAATATTATTTAGTGGTAGTGCGTAGATCATATACCCCTTGATTATGCTGTGAACTCACATATTTTCTTGTAACCAATAGTAACAATGTAGTGTTCAGTCTCATTCAATATCATATTCAATTTGCCACAAATATCCAAACCCAAGGAGATTTTACTCAGCGATCAGGTTTACTTTTTGAATGCTTGAATTATTTACACCTATCTCGACTTCCATTGATATTTTTAGATTGATGTACATCCAGTTTCTAAGGTGTTTCTAGTTGAGCCTTGCCTTTTATAATCTCCCACATTCATATTATTTCTATGACCTCATATTTTTTTTCTTTTTGTGAGTGGATGTTTTCGAGACTCGTCATCGTACCTTTCCTCTTAGGGCCATGTATTCCTCGCGCCTGCAAGTATCTCCCTCTTGACTGCTAGGTACATCAGTTGTCATTTGTCTTGCTAAACATTAAAAAATCAATAGATGATCTCGCATAGATTTCGAGATTGTTACTCTGCCTTAAGTGTGACCTCCCCCTATATCTTTTGCGTTTAATTTTATTTTGTCTGCTTTTTGCCACTACAGTCAAGAAGTTTGTTAATGATGGCTGGCACTACTTAGAAACATTGGTGTTTGTACATCTGAATGGATTAAATCTGCAGGTGATAATTCATAAGAAAAAAGAAGAACTTATTTGTGAGTGTTCTTCCAATAACGTTGTTGCACAAAATGAAAAAAAGAAAAAAAACTAGTAACCCTTAACTACAACAAGTAGAGCTTAACGTGCAAATTGTATTGTACCCCGTGGTGAGCGCAGTTAAGACTCATTTTCTAATTTTGGTGTTGAATCTCAAGTAGTTTATTAAGAGTGAAGCGTTACCTTGTTGGCAATGTAACCAAAGGGCCGAAAGATGTCAGGAAAAAACGAAATAATGACAGGAGAGGAGAGATTGCCTTATTTGAAGATGTTTCATTCGTGATAATTGGAAAATGATGCAGTCTCGTGAGGTCGGCGGATTTCATAGTAAATTTTCTGTGACAAATTATCTAAACTTTTAAATACATACATTTTACGCAGTAATGACGGCATTGCGCAACAACTGCACAGAAATAAAAATCTCAAGGTGACGGAGGCGCCAACTGCGCAATTAAACAGGTAAATACTGAGCGATGCCCACCAATCTATCCAATTCGATTCAAATTTATTTTCTCATATGAATGAGATACACTTAAAAACATTTTACATAAACTAGTATTAATAGCATATGAAGGACACTAGAAAAGCAGACACCTGTCAACAAAGCTAGTGACCATTGAAAAACACGAACCAAACTATAAACACAAAAAAGGGAAACTGATCTCCAAAGAATTTTACAAAAGGGAAGACATGAAAAAGAAGGAAGGAAAAAGAAGAAAGAAAGAAAGAGGGAAGCTAAGAATTAAGAAAACAAAAATACGTGGGAGATTCGGGGAAAATATAATAAGTAGTAAACGTTCATGACATCTGGAAAAAATACGTATTATTACAGATAAGTTCAGCTTTAACGCTGCCAAGGAATGAGTTACACACAATCATAGGTTTCACACTAGGGGGAGGGACTGCCAGATGCGATAGGAATACTTACTTAAAATTAATTTTACGTGATAGCTTTTATGGTAGAAAACAGTGAAAAGATTGCTTAGACGAGTAGAGACGAGAGAAAAAGAGAGAGAGAGAGGAGGGAGAGAGGGAGGGAGAGAGAGAGGGAGAGAGAGGGGGGCAAGTCTGCTATAGGCTATTGCGATTTTCGGCTCTTCATCTCATCGGTCCGTTCAATTGAAGGCCCGTCGGCAAATTGATCATGCAAGTGACTGCCGTATCAACGGTCATCGGAAGTAATTGGACGAGTGAACGGGTCCGTCGGAAACTCGGAGAACGAAAGTGAAATATAGGCATCCGTATACGGGCGTGTCGAGTCATATAATATTCTTATGACTTCCTGCAAATAATTCCTCATTTTTATCATCACCATGAGATCAGCAGCACCCGTTTACCCATGGAGAGGGTATCCTTAGCCAGTTTTCTAAGCCCTTACCTTGACTTCAAATCATAGGCATTGAAAGTGGGGCTTGTGGGGGCGGAACTATGCTTTCGCCCCCTAGATCCAAGAACGAAAACCCCTTTTGTTTCTTCTATAAGAAATGCCAAAAATTTGCAGAAGTTTACCTAAACATTTTTCCAAAATGATGCACCAAATTGCATCTAAGGATCCTCAAATATCCAAAAAATTTCCAAAGGAGAGGGGGACACCCCCTTTCCTTAGACACCTTCGCCAGGACAGCTATCCGAAACATGGTTCAGCTGTCAGCCTAGAACAGCTTCCCACGTCTATGCTTTAAACCGATTTTTTCAAGTTCATGAGGATCCTGCTTACCCACAAACATCCGGGGGGGGGGAATAATGCGTCCCGCGCGTGTCTTTTCTTTACTGCAAATTCAGGTGTTCAACTTTCGGATACCAAAATGTAGCAGATACAGAACAAAACCTGGCGTTCAATGCATATTTTAAACGTTAATGTTAAGATTCTGAACACTTTTCTCCATTTCTGCACGCCGGACGCGTCTAGTGTTCAAATGCTGAACGCATAGTGTTCAAATGCTGAACGCATAGTGTTCAAATGC
>WURT03215106.1:0-14709 GCA_009936505.3 Holothuria glaberrima
CATATACCAAGTTTAAGTTTAGTCCATCTTTCCCTTGTTGAGTTACAGCGTACCGAAGCAAGCGTCACAGACACACATACGCACATACACACACACGCCAACCTGACTACATAGGTTCCTTTGCTAAAGCAAGGAACCAAAAAAGAATTTGTACTTATTTTAAGCTTATATAGATCAATCGTCCGGACAGTTGGGCCTTATCGGACACAACTTACATTGTACTTCACTCCTCGGGTCACTAGCCGTACCGCAAAACAGACACAAGATAACATTTACTAGGTTGAGCGAAATGAGAATTCCCGACATTTACAGAAATCCATGTATTCTACTTGTTAAGTTTCTTGAAAAAGGTGGAAAAAGTTTGTACTATAATTTGCTATAAGTAACGGATCGGAACTGAGGAAGAGTGGGCAACTGAAGGGTACCGAAAATTTTTTTGGTTTTATCGCAGAAATGAACCTTAAATTTGAAAGCTACTAAAATAAGTAAACAGACCATGGGTGGCGACAGAAATTTCCCGACAAGGGGGCCGGGGTATGCCAGCCACCCCAAGGTACGAAAATCCCCATGTCGAGTGTTAGTGAGAAGGAGATATGAAGGAGCTATAACTATTCCATGCCACTGCAAGGCATATTTTGCATTAATTTCACTTAATACTTCAAGAGCCGAGTTGCGCACTGATAGTGTTCTTTTGAATCTGAATCGTGAAATTGCAAAGCGCGCGAAAAGTTTTGGTAGGTTTACACAAATAACATATAATCATTACGAACTGTAGGGGTTGTAGACCTCGGTGATAACATACATTGTATCGAAACTACTTGGACTACCCGATGAGATAGAACTTTGCCCGGTGAGTCGCTCTCCAAGTGACTGTACCGCATGACACACACAAGAAAACAGCAACTAGGCTTTTGAGATATGGGATGAAATTTACAACCTCTGCATACTCTGCCTACATGTTATTTGGTATGATGGACAGGACTTGTGCTACTAGCTATGTTGAATGGAACTACAGAAAAAACAGGAGTGCAGGGGCCGCGGAGCCAATTTTGAAGTGCGGGGGCTAATCGTCGAAGAGGCCCAATATTTTCAATACAATAAAAGCAATTTGAGGCGGCCCAAAATGCCCACAGCAGAAAAAGTGCGGGGGCTAAAGCTCCCCTAGCCACCCCCCGTCTCCGCGGTCCCTGGAGTGACTCTACAGCGCGCTTAGTGCGCCGAAAATTTTGGAGTTTTATTAGAGAATTTGTCCTCTTGAGTGCAAAAAACAGGTACACCGTCGGGGCAACTAGTCGCCGTCGGGGACAGCATAATTTATCGTATCGACTAAGACTCGGGCGGGGGGGGGGGGGCACGATCGGTAATGGCAATGCACCACGAGCGCGAAGCATGGGGTCCAGGGGTCCGTGTTTGGCCCCTAGAGGGGTCTAGGTGTGAAGCCCCTGGAAGGTCTCTCGATAGCGTATTTTAAGAGATTTGCGCGCTTGTCAAAAAGTTAGTACACCGTGTTAAGGACAGTGTGTTACTGAGTACTTCAACGATTTTATAAGACAGGTCTGGTGAATGATGAACAAATGAATGTGAGTTGTTGCTTTGCAATAAGTAAATTATCAGGTCGTGTACAACTGTGAACGTGGTTTAGGGGAATTGTGGATTGAATATTACTGTGTATACCGTTCTTTCCACAGCTCTCTGTTTTATCAGGGAGCTGTAAGTAGCTCCCTGTTTTTAACATTCTGGTACAACCTGGTCAAAATTTGCTTTACGGACTAAATAAGCAAGTAATTGTTCTCAGGGCACAGCAAATGTACTTCCCACGCTCAACAAAGTTATTTCTCATGCTGAACAATGCCGTTTCCTCCCAGTGATGCTATCCAAGATCGGCTTATACAGGGCCAATGGTGCACCCAGATGGGACTCATAACCTGACGTCACAATTAAGGGTGGGATGGGAAAGCAGAAAGGTGGCATGCACGAAATTGGTATCCTGGGGAGTTCATATTTCAAGCACAGTATGGTTTTTCGTGTACTTCCCTTCACCTCGCGTATGTATACCCTTTTACCATTCATCCAATTTTTGTACTTTTCTACGTATGCGTGAAGTGATAAAATAATTAACGAAATGAAACGAAACTGTCAGTAGGGAATGATCATTCTTGATAACTGACACAATTTCATTCCACTTCTACTATCGCAAACAATTCTTACATACGAGGCAAAGAATTAAAAGACAATAGGTTGAAGTCTTTGAACTGTATTTGTACATACATTCCAGCCCATTAAATACAATCTGTGGGATTAACTTCAAAAACTTTCACTCCTATGTATCAATAATTACATACTGTGTAATCCCACATCACTTTTACAGGCAGGGTATTCCCCCTCGTGTAGCTTACTATAATGCCTCCTCTTTGACCATACATGCATCATGCAAATCAAACCAGACCCATACCCAAGGGGGAGGGAAGGGGTTTAAGGGTATGTATGACCCCTCCCCCACAAACACACCTGTATAGATTACTACCCAAATCAGCAGTAAGTAAACACCCTGAATGCAAAATTGTACAATTGTCCAAACTTAGAGCCTCTGAAATTTCCCCAGCCCTGCAAATTTCTGGCTACGGCCCTAGAAGCATAAGAAATACAGTAACCCAGAAAAGTATTCATGTACTAGGTGGCTTTGTTGACTTATTTAAATTAACTTCAAGTTTATTTAAGGCTAAAGAAATTTTTTACACTGCTAATCATGTGATATCAAATCTAAAGATGAAGACTACTCTCTATGGAGTTCAAGGATTATAAAGTTACTTTTTGCTTGGCTATTGATATTTTTCTAATTGCAGTACTGATTTTATTCCCACAAGCTAAACACTATAAGCCTTGAGCACAACAGAAAAGAAGGAAAGCAAAAGATGAAATGAAAGTACCCCCCTTCCCCTGAAGTCTTAGGTTCTCTGCAACTTCCCTGCTTGGTGAATTCAGATACATTTTTCACAATGAACTTCCAATAAACTCAATTGTAAGTTCAAAACAGCTCATTTTGGTTTGTACATGAGAGGTAATACTGGCTATGAAATGAACCTTTTCTTTTGAGTTCACATGCACTAATGTGTTATAAGAAAATGTCCATTCACTGAAATTATACTAATTTCTTGTAAGGGTGAAATATGGCATGAAACTATTACATTTAAAATCTTACTCATGAAGAAATACTATGTGTTGGAGTGTGAAAACACTAACGAACTATAAAAGTTTGAAATACGTACATAATGAATTAAACTGAGGTATACACTAACATGTCTAAGTTTTTGAATATTTGGGAATCACACCTTTGGGCGATCACCAAATAACAGCTAACAAAATCATATGCACACCTGACCACCTAGCTCATGCACTCCCCCATTCAATTAGCACATGGGGGAGGCAGGATTTATTCATTTTGGGGCAAAACTGTGGTCACAAATCACCAGTCTTTTGGAGAGAAAGCCCCCCCCACCCTCCACTGAAAGGAAGTTACCTTATACACACTCCACAAGAAAAGAGAAAAAGAATATGAATCTCAAATGTGAGGTTCCGCATGGAGAATGCCATTAATTTAAACTTTTTTTCATAAGGTACAACTCCAAAAATTGTCACATTTTTTCTTTTTCATGGAAAAAGGACCTACTCATGGAAAATATACCTCAAAATCATCAACTTACCTACATTTTCTATGGATACTCATCAAAATATATGCATGGAATATTAATTCAGGGAGATTATATTTCAAAGTTCTTCTCTTAAGACGCAACAGGAAAACGAAAGATACAATTCTGCACCCTTTAAATAAACAATGAAACAATTGATTAACATCATATTCTCTAGTAACTTTCAGCTGTTACAACCGTTTTTGAAAGTTCACAAACTATTACACAGATTTTCTCAATTTTTTTCTCTTTACAAATGAAGGGATAATGTAACAAAATATATCTGACATACATCTCTATAACAACAAAATTTCTTTCCAAACCACACAGATGTATAAACATAAAAGTACAACTTTTTCATTTTGCCAAAAAAAAAAAAGACAAAAAAAAAAAAAACTGTTGGAAACATAAATGTACATCATATTGCTACTCATTATTTTTCATACACATTTCAAAATTTTGTAGAAAAAAAGACAAAATTTATAAACATATGATTTATGAAGTGAATATAGTAATTTTCATCGCTGCAAAATATCACACAAAGACAAATGAAAGCTAAGAGAACCCAAGCAAGCTTGACTGATGCACCAGGCAAAAATATCTGCAACTCCTTTACCAAATCTGACAAAGCAAAAACTTCCTAGTTTGTAAACTGGCAACAAATTTCTGCAAATCAAATTCTAAAGATTAAAGGGTTTATTTAGTATCCTGCAAAGCAGGTTCAAAGTTTCGCCTAGTAATGTATTAGACTGAGATAGAAGCTTGTGTAGTCCAACCTTTTTCATCAAAAAGAAAAATGAAGCCGTTTTGCAGACTTTAGGGGATCATGAAGATTCCTTCGAGTCTGTTAGAGTTTTTGTGACGTCCCACATAATGCACATACAATTTCAAACCAATTTCCTTTTCATGGCAATATTTTCTTCTTTCCAAATGATTCTTTTCCAAAGTAAAGTCATAAAGCGAATAGACAGTCCAATAATTGAGAATATAAAGTTGGAAAAGCAAGTTGCATAAATCTGACTGATGCTAATAAACAAATGAAATAAATAGAAATGCAAACAATTTTATCAAATGCAACATGCACCCATGCTTCAACAAACTAGTGCTTTGTTCAAGAGCATTAATGTGTGGCATTTCAAGCAATGAAGAACACCATATGCCCAAATGGGAGGTTAAAGGTTACATTTCATGTCAGCCATAAGTGACTTTGTTCTCCAAGGGAAATCCATACTTTTTTCAATGTAAGACACCATTATATGCAAAAAAAATGTATCTGTGATCAAATCTGTAATAGGGGTTAGCTAACTGATATGGTGCACTTATCCATAAGAATTGGCTTCTTTTTATTTGTGGTTGCTTATCACTGTGAAATAATTTCCTCTCAAGGCTAGAATTACCAAATACTTTAACAGATAATTTTATAAAAGCTTTATAGATACATCTATCACTATGTAACAGGATTTAATCCTTCTTCTTAAGTGAATGATAACAGGAAATTACATTACATGGAATCTTCATTAAAGGAAATTACAAATTTGCTTAATTGTGTAAACCTAATAAAATATTTCAGAAACAGAGGATGCCGAGAAGTTTTAACTTGTTAATATGTCCAAAACAAAAATGTGGTTTGCAAGGCTTCCAAAAAGTATAATGAAGTCCTAGCTGTAACAAGAGCATAGCCATTCTTCTACATAAAAAAGATGTGTTCAGTATTTTGTAATGGTGGCACATAGTTCAACGATGGCTTGTTGGAAACGCACAAAAGTATCAAGCCATGACAACTTTGAATGAGTGACCTCTTTCAGGGAAAAGTGTCCTTCTGTTTATGTCTGGCATTCCAATACGTACTGTATGATAATAAAGGTATTAACCGTTAACCATAGTTCCTGGCAACACTTACACATGTGAAGCTAACTGCATGTTTGCAAAGGTAAGTCACCAATCATATCGAAGCTTCCTCATTCAGGAAAACAGAGCAATTTGGGGATTTTGAACCACCAATTCGGCACTGAAAAAATTTGTACAGGAGAAGAAGCCATAGTTAAGGCTGCACAGACGTACAGTCCATAGGTCCAACAGCATACACTACAACCCTCTACGGCAGAACTCATGTGCTGCAGAAAGCAATGGCTGCTGTACCAATGGGGTGCAGTAGAAGGACCAATGAGCTGAAGTACCAATGGGCAATTGGGATACAGGGCAGTCCCTGTCATAGCTAGGAAATATTTCAGACTTAAACAGTGAATCAGAGAGTGTAAAATCTCCCTATCAAATGTTCCAGTTTGAGGTTTGCGGACATCTTAAATATTCCTACAACTTTCAAGAGTGGAAGCAGTGTAACAGGACACTTTAACTGATGGATTCTCAGGATACTTATAATATGAAGGAAAACTATGCAAAAATGCAAAAGAGCTGTCTTTTTAAGACATTCCTTGCTAAAAAGGTTTGAGGTCTACAAGAAGTAGAAATATTTTTAACAGCGGCTCTTTCGAAATATCTTATGTTGTATACAGAACAGGTTGATATGTGTACAAAGCCACCAGGCTAAGACTCATTAGATTTATCAGTTAGGATTCTAAATGATCTGTCCATCAACAAATATTAGCTCTACAGCGGTAGCCAATTAGCTGAAAACTAATTCAGAAGATATTAGTACTACATATGACTGGTTTTCAAAGGCTATCGTAAGTTTGCCTTGTCATAAAACTTGACTTACATTGCAAAATGACATTTCCAACTAAACAATTTATATTCCAAAATTCTGGAAGTAGATCAAGTCCAAAATTGAAACAAAATATTTTTCCTCACACCTTACAGCCTTTCCACCTTTTACTTAGTGTTTACTAATAGGAACACTTTCAAAGGATATTGGAATTTTTTGAAATGGGCGCAGGTTTTTCAAAATGGTGATGAGGCACTTCTTATGACCAATGCTGAGGGATCCCTACAGGGTAGAGGGAGTAAGTGTTATGGATACGAAAGGTATCGTAAACAAACAAGTGTACCAAAATAGGAAACAACAGGCCATTAACTTTACCATTCCTGGAAGAACAAGCACTAGTGATTTATACATTCAATATGGCTTACGGTAACACTTCACACAACTGCAATTTGTTGACAAGCAAATTAACCTTGCTACAACTTCTATACCAGTCACACTTCTTCCTATTCAAACAGTGGGATATATTTTTTCATTTCCTTGTGAGAAGCTGAAGAGGACAACCTTTTAGAAGATATTTCAACAGCCTGACATTTTAATGTTGCCAAGGTTATAGCTGTATGATTCCAACAAACAGATCTCAATTGGCTTTGGGCTATGTGCTCCCTCCGTGGTGAGCTGCCCATCCATTCTCCTTCCCTGCCTCTATTCAGGGGCACTCTGGGCTCTCCCTGGGTGTGTCAGTCGATTCACTGAAATACAGTCCCATATATCATTGAGTCGTCTAGAGTGTATCTGCTATGCATCACTCTCCAGTCCAAATGCCCAATATAATCTGAGCTAGAGCTGCTGTCATAGCTATTGCAATGACTATGTAGGGTTGGTTGATCTGTAGATAGAGAATGGGAGAAATGCACATTACAGCCAACAGCTCCAATGAGCTTTATGAAGTAGAAATGCTAAACACTTAAAATTGTCTTCTACATCCTACACTGAATAAGCCCTCACACATGTGCAAATGCAACATTGGCCTGATATATCAATATATCCTACATAACACATTCATACCCCAAAATATGTCACTGATATACAAACCATATAAGGCTGCCTTTGCCCCATTCACCCTGTCTTCATATTTGACAATGGCCACACATTTTGGAAGTATGAAGTGACTTTAACTTAGGACAGTTGTCACCTCGAAACTTTTTTAGTACCAGAGACCAAGCATAATCCAGTGCTCCATTTCATTAAGAGCTACAATAAGATCATAAGTTTAACTTATCATGCAGAAGGCCTATGCAAATCAAAATTAAGAATGATTGTAACTCTTTATGAAACAGGACACAGATCTGTTTCAAGTCAAAGACTTGATAATCAGTATGTCAATCGAACAAAGACTAGTTACAGTGAGCAAAATTGTGGTCTAAATTTCTGAAACCTTTTCTTTCAGTACTAAATAAACTGTGTAAGATCTTTCTTCTTTGCAAAGAGAAAACAAGACTTTTTTGAAGCCTTGAGAGAAGTATATCTCACCGAAATGCCACCTATCATGCTAGCACTGTCCACTTCATGTAGACGGCCAAGTTCCCTCCGAAATGCCTCCCTTTCTTCTTCGTACTTTTTACAACTATTGATAAGTTTCTCAACATCTTCTTGAGACTTTGAAAGCTGTAAAGTAGCAAAACAGACATGGTTTAAAGGTTGGTTTTTAGGCAGAGGACCATGCACTCCTTTCATGGATTGAAGGATGTAAGCAAGAAGTTGAAGAAGCATGAGTCAACTCAATGTAAATTGAAGTCAGGGTTGTGCATTTCAACTTCCCCAAAAAGGTTTGTTCTAATATAACCATCTTCTTTACAAAGAAATAGAGATATTACTGAAATCAAGAACAAACCTATAAAATACCTTACTATGTCTCTAATGATATTTTTTCCATGAAAATACATTTATCATGAAAAATCAAGAAAGCTTTAAAGTGGCAGAAATACTCAGTCTCAATTTATTTACCATCGTTTCAGAGCAAGTAAAAAATATGATGGCAATGGAATTCCAAGCTGCTCAACTAAAGGGTAATTTGTTTTAAAAGTAAAAGTGCAGTAAGAAAAGTGAGTTTTGGTAATTGGATATACAAAGAATACGTTCAAATTTTCTTTGGCAAACTTGCCTCCTGTTGATTTAACACTGTATCTTTATACAAGATTATCTTTGATCTCTTCTCTCCACCACAGGATATATTACCATTCAAAATCTGATTTTTAAAACTGCTTATCTAAAATGCCTCATGAATAGAAGTATTATTACTATTTTCTTAAAAGATTGCAGCTGAATGACTCATACTTGAAGGACACTGAAAGCATACATTTTCAAATTTTGCAAGAGCATCAATTCTAAGGGGAGATCTTCCCATGAGTGGAACATGTTGGGAAGCTGGGAGGATCCACCCAGGAAATTTGGGGCAGTTGGAGGAAATTTTGGCAATGGGGGAAATTCACCTTTTTACACATAAAAATAAAGAAGGTATCATGGAAAGTTTGACTCCTTTCCCAGGAAATAAACATTTTGTACCAACCCTGGATCTGCCTGACATGCCAACAAAGGTTTTTAAAATTACTTCCTTTGAAACAAAGAAATAATTTGTAACCGTGTCTCCTTTTTAGGAAATATTATCATTATACGTTAACAAGAATGAAAAGATGTGAAATTTCCTAACTGTTTAAGATGTTGTTGGTACAATACAAATATGGCTATGGAAAATAGGTTTAGTGTTGCTCTCATACATCCACAAGAATGACTAAGCAGACAAGGTTTTAAATTACTTTGACACTAAGATGCATTAACATCTACTTGGCTGGCCATCTTAAACCTCCTCACCTCTGTTTTAAGGCGTGCTACCTGCTGTCTACCATCAGGTGATGCTGACACTTTGGTTTCTGTGTCCTGCAAACGATCTCTTAGTCGTACCAGATCATCAGTTAGTCTGGATAGTTCTCTCGATCTGTCCAAGATTAAAGAAGGGAAAAATATTTACTTGAAGGTCATGAGTTATGACAAACACTACCTGTCAAGCAGGAAATCTTGAAAAAACTACAGAGGTTCCTCACAAAAAAGATTTATCACATACTTATTTCCTAATGTGAATCACTTCACAAGTATCTTAATTACAGCAAATACTTCACAGAACAGCTTCATTCATGGACAATAAGTTCATCACAGAAAACAATTCATTGAAAAATAAGTCTCGGTAACACTAACCAAAAATTTGGTTATAGGGAAAATTAAAGCAGACTTAGTCATGACAAAAGGGAATGTAGGTAACTTTCATTCCAAAGGTGTAGGCACCTTCCAACTTTTCACAGAAGGGGACAGGGGAAGGGGAGGAAATGACAGCACACTGGAAGTGTAGAGAAGACAACTGCATGTAGTAGCTACTGGCTCCTAAACAATAATATTAAGGCTCCAGAATTATCAACTGGTTTACACAACTTTTACAGGAATTCTTTACAAAAGCATCATTTTAATGGTTTCTACAGGAAGTTACTGGGCTTCTCCTCTGGGGACTTTTTGTAGCTATAATTTAGCAACAAAAAGTTGCCTTGTGCTGTATGCAGCCTTTCATGAAAATGTAGGCTATGTGAGCATGTATTTGTATGAACTGAGAACTGCAGTATTGTACAGACTGGTGCCTAGCTAGCCTTATTTAAGGTGCTTTAGATGCCTTGATAATATCATCTTACAGCATCTGTAAATTTTTTGTCCCATTTCCTGGTTTGCTTCAAGAGTGCCCATAAAGTAGCTACTAGTATTCCTTACCCATTTAATTCCTTCTGCTTCTGAAGGGCAATTGCATCTGAAGATGGAGAAAACAATGAAGCAAATTAGCAAAACATTGTTGAATGCCATAAAACTATGAAATGCACAATACAACTGACTAATAATACTTGAAAAACCATTGATCTGAGCCGTTTTTGGTCCCATTCCTTATTTTCTACTGCCTTGATCATATTTGCCAGCTTAACCCCCTACCCCCTCCATTTCCACTGCCCCCATACTACCTTACTACCACACCCAATCCTTACCTGAGGATGAATCTTGCTTTTCAGATAGGTGGTTTGTTGATGGTTTTGATGTATTTGTGACTGAAACCATAAAAATAAAATGCTGTTTATATCATGACAGTTTCTTCTTTTATGTCAAATTTATTACATCAATTTTTCACTTTGGTCTGTAAGAAGTTTCCAATTTATTCAACCACAAACTAATCTCTTCACACAGTAAATACAAGCCTTCCTGTTGATGAAAAGTGTTTGGCTTAATATTGCCAAGAAGGTTAATTTGTTACAGTGTCTGCACTGTAAATTTGTGTGTTGATACTAAGATACAACCAGTGTTTCCCTACAGAAGTTAGCAATCCATAAAGTCAGTGTCCAATATCTAGAAGTATTACTAGATGGAAACCGAGTGGGCATAGTACATAGAAGTCAGCACAAAGCACCCAGCAGTTATTATAGTCAGTGCTCATACCATATCAGCTGCATTTGGCACCACTTGACACAAAATTCGGAATCATCTCCTGTTTGAGGACATTTGCAAGTTCTTTGTCATTCACACTGTATAAATTTCTGGAGCAAAATGAATCACTTCTTTTTTATTCTTTTATCTGAACATCCATGAGTCAATTCCACGAGCCAATCATCATACTTGTGTCACAGTGGCAAAGCAGGTACAGTGATACTACTAATACCAAGATTACTCACACTAAACACATGTACATATCTCTCTAGGAAATACATATTTGCCATACAAATGATAAAGTGAAATTTGTAAGCTTTTTTCAGTACACAAATCAAGTAACATTTCCTAAATCCATTACAACTGTAATTCTGACTAGTATGTGGTATAAAACAAAAACATACCTTTTCAAGGCACAAGAAATGTTGAAATCCTTTAAAAAGCATGAAAAGGTCTACCTTCACACATTTATATCAAGTCAGAATTCTGAATAGAACAAACCACCACAGTATAATAGCTACAATGCTGTCTACAGCCATACCAACATGACTATCCATTAAAACCAACTGACCTCCTGCAGTCTTCACCATACGAAAATGATTTCTTAACACTGTGACACTTCTATAGCACAGACCAGATCAAAAGTTTGTTTTGTACAAACATAAAGGGGAAAATCTGACACGTGTGTTGGTACAGAATGTTTGCACTAGAGTGGGCAATAAATGTCTGAACTGCACAGTCTGGTGTCAATGGTCTAACCTTGACCTGCTTAATTAGGTTACTTTAATGGATTTGGGATAATTCTACTTCAAACCTCGAGGACCCAGAGAGCTGAAGCCTTATAACCCACTCTCATGAACTGAAGCAGATGAGACTGTGGTGCTCTCTGAGAATGGGGTGTTAGGCCATTACTGGATAACCCCCTGGCCAAAGCTACTTACTTACCCATTCTCTGCTGGTTGGACTGGTGCCAAGTGGAGTGAAGTAACTTGCCTAATGACCTAAGTAGGACTCACACTTCAGACCCTATGAGTCACAAGTACTCCCACTAGATTACTGTATCTCCTTGCTCTCATCTTTAATATAAAACAACAAATTCAAAGCAAGCTGTCACATTTTACAGGAAGTGTTTTACCTGGTATCCTTTGTTGGAATATCTGTTCTTCTTTCACAGCCATTACAGGTTCTATCTCTGCAATTCTCTTTGGAGTCTTCTCCGTGTCTGTCTCCTTTTTCACACCCTTCCTTATATTGGCTTCATTCCTGTTGAACACTGACGGTCGTTTGACCTTCTTTTCAACCTCCGTTCTCAAGAATTTTTCTCTATCTAATTCCTTCTGTAACTTTGAATTTTGTTCTGAAACACAAAAGATGAATACTCATAAAGATGAATCATAAAGAACATAGCAACAAACTTATCCAGTAACAAGCAATACCTACACATCCCACTGCACTAGCAATGTTCATTTTCAGTCATACAGGAGGTTTAAATATTCCCACCAACCCTTAACACAATATTACTTTAGTATTATTACCTGCAAGTGGCTTTTAAATACTTAAGTTCTAAAAAAAATTTAAATAATAAATGTGGAATGAAAACTATTTAAAAGCAAAGAACTACATTCCATTATACACTGGATTGTAAACTGTAGTGCTTGAAGTCCAAGCTTGGAAAGACTTCCTTTTATAATTTCTAAGTGGTTCATAAGGTTTGACACTTTTGGGAGCCTCAATAGACTTGTATTTTATAAAGATAACAGTCAACCAACCTTTTAACTTTTCCAATTCCTTTTCATTATTTTTTGTTGTTTTTTGTGACTTGGCTTGTGTTTCTGAAATAAATACAGACAATGAGAAGTGAAACATTAATAAACTCAGACCAAAATTCAATACTCTTTACCCTCAAGTTTAATATCCTCAGTCATATTCTGGGTTGATTTCTTCCACTAAAACTATGAAGTGCACCTAAGCACCCGACAAAGAGAACTTAATTCTACAAAAGCATTACTGTCCACACACCCATAATTTACATAGCACGACATACAATGACAATGCCTGTGTACTTGCCATAAAGCAAATGTGCTACTACTTTGACGACACATGCTTGGTTTATACTGAAGTATTGAAATCAGGAAATGAAATCATCTACTCTAAAAACATGCAAAAATGCAGAGATTTGGAGAAAAATATTAAAGACTGCTGCATGCTTGATGGCACACTCTAATAACTGGTGTCTAATGGAGAAAAATCACCATTACAAGAGTTGGAAATTTGCAGTATGCTGGTATGCTAGCATACTAAAAATAAATCATGGCATACTAAAACTATAGCCATATATACCCATGGAAGAGTGGTACTATTGTCAAGCTGTTCCATATGCCACACACTATCCCAACAAGCTGGCATAACCAGTTGTATTTCAAATCAGTACACATTATGTTTACACTGGGGACACCATCAAAGTAGGACTGGCTAAGCAGGCATTTTCTTTGAGCTAGATGAATCTCCCCATAGAAACTGTTATCTGTACCATGTGAAATTGACTTGAAACCACTGATAGTCCTCCTGTTATAGTTTTTGGCACTGGTGACTATGTATACAAATTTTTTGACTTCTAGAAGGAAAAGACTTTGGCTCCAAAATATATGGTATGATTGCACAAGACAATACTTGTTACATACATACTGCACTGTAGAAAATACCATTGCAAGATACATCATTTTACAGTATTACTCATAGTGCAGTCAGTCCAAAAATGGCAAAAACATTTACTTGACATGAGGAAAAGACTCTCATATAACAATCTGCACTATACTGACAAGTTGTATGTGGAAGGATTCCCTCACAGGGCATTTCTCTAGAGAGGCTTGGCATTTTTTTGCCATTGCCTAGAATGCTATATACATGAATAGGCCTTCTAAGAAAATAACCAACATATGTGTATGGTATGTGCAAAAGTAGGCCTTGAAAATTCCTAATAATTCTTGTAGCAAAGTGCTTACAAATGAGTTGTGTTTTCTTTAAGACGTTGGTAAGAACAATGAGTCTTATTTATTGACATGATGGCATTTTTGCCTGTCAAAACAAACAACTGACATATTTTGAAGTCTGTAATGATAATCTGATACAATCTCATGTCTCAAAGTCCATCAAAACCTGATGGAGTTATATGAACCTAAAAGCACTCTTAAATCATGTGGCAATAGCCAAAAGAGTGGAAAAAATTTATCGACACCTACCATCACAAAAACATGATCATAGCTGCCCCCTTCCTCTCTCGCCACAACATTACTACCATTGCATTTGGTAAAACTCTATGACATTTTACACAATATTACATAAAAATCGGGAAATGTTAACATTTTTTTTGAAAAACAGAAAAGTTAGAAGGGTTGTGTGCATGAGGTGTTTAATTCAGTTGTAAGAAAGCAGCAAGCGCTTTTAAAAAACTTAGGCTAACCAACTCGGGAAAAACCAGTACTTGTTGGTAAGTACCCAAGTCAACAGTGCTTACCACAGTTCTCTGTGCATTTCCAACCCTGACTAATACGTCATGAAGCCCCCTTTTGTTGCCACATGAATGCAGTCCCATGTTAACTTGTTTTAACTTTTTAGTGCCTTACTTAATCCAGTGACAGTAAACACTAGTACAAGAATAATTCAGTATACATTTAAAAGTAATGCATGAAAAATTTTTTTAATGAGGGTGAAACCTTGCTTTCTAGGAGAAAATCTTTTGAATTTAAATAACGGTATAAGGTTGCCACGTTTGTTGAAGAAAATTTTGATGCACATAAAGGTGTGCATGGATCCTTGCTTCAGTCACTGTTAGAATGACAAATCCAGCTTTTCCAT
>WURT03215216.1:0-26904 GCA_009936505.3 Holothuria glaberrima
ATTGTTGCTCATTTTTGACAATATGTTGCTCAAGTGTGTCGCAACATGTGTCCGCGACATGTGTCTAGTGTATACAAAGACAAAATTTCTGCGTCCAGGTGTGTCAGCAACATGTGTCGACACATGTGTCCTGAAATGTTGAAAGTGTACACAGGCCTTTGGTATCCACACTATCAATGAAAGCATTAAATTTTCTTGAAAAACGCAATCAACCACTGTCGTGAATGGCTTTAACTATGAAGTTCTTTCGGTATGATGTATTAATTTTGACAAGTTGGTCTGATATATGGTAGTGTGATGTAAAATTGACATTAACTGTTTAATTAACAAGTTTATAATCTTTCAATCTACTCTTAACTCGTCTTCAATTCATTGGGTCACAGAGTGTAGTCTTTAAAAGCCACTGTGACGTAGAATTTAGTCATTCACGTAGATCCCTCTTTTCCTCAGGCTTCCTTTATTCTTTATTGTCTACACTCCAACACGAGTTTGTTCACGATGTCTAGTTTTAAATGCCACTGTTTTCTTCTGTGGTTTGAAAACGAAATAGTATTTGGATCACGAGGATTCAAAGAGTAATGAAGAATAATATGATTTTATAATATATCACCACGCGATTCCCCCTGAAACTTAGCATAGCTTCAATGTCTTTCACTATTCGAAGCTTGTTTTAATAAACAAATTACCTTAATTCGTGCATCTCCTTTGCACTAATTTCCACGTTTGTACACAATAATTGAGAAAGAGAAAAAAAAACTTGAAAGCAGTTTTATTTAACCCAATTCACCTTGATTCTATTCAATTCAATTCAAATAATATAAAGGAAATAGAGAGTTAGAAATCTGATAAAAAAGGAAATCTAATACGCATCCTTTAGCTCAATCAACGATGAATGGCGAAACGTTCCCCTGTAGTTTTCTCGGGTCCAGAAGTCCGCCTATAGAACCCTTAGTTAATTTCCAAGAGCATGCCCTAGAGGACCAGGGGAGAAGCCCATGATTCTTTGAAGTTTTGACAAACATTTAGGCATTATAATGAAACACTGGACTACCTTCAAATTGCATTGGATAAGCACTGCACTAAGCAAACCACCAGAGCCACAGTCTGTCCATATTTAACTATCTTAATCTTACTTCCAACAACAACGTTGGATAACGATGATTTCGAGACGTTGTGGTGAGGACACTATATTAACATTATCCCCAGTTCTTTCGGTTAACTTATTCTCCTTTATATTCTTACATCTTTGACCTATTCATTGGTAGTTCTGACACTCGATCTCCATGACTAAACCACTGAAGGGGCAAAGTATTCACAAACCCAAGGTGCGTCAACTTTGGGGGGGGGGATCCAGTCATTCCCTGGAAAAAATGGAATAGTGCAATAAAATGCAATTTGATATGTTCTGAGGTTAATGATATTTTCAGTACTTTTACCAGCAATAAACGGGAAGAAAGACGTCTGCGAACAAAGGAAGCTAGGGCCTTTTAGCGGGTGCAATAGTAAATTCAAATTTAACAGGTATTCCGCGTAAGGTAGACTCTTTTGAGGAAATATCACAACTTTCGGGTCCATAGTGTGATGTATGGCCACCCTTCAGTTAAGATTGAGGAGAGTAAACTTCCCTTCCCTTTTTTGACGGTTTGCACAGTTACAGTTGTTTATATGAGCCTTTAAGTGCGCTTATATGTCCTTACGTGCGTATTAGAAAAAGTAGCAAAATTTTCAATCTCAGCATAGTCTGAAAATAGAATAGATCTTACGCATTTGATGTCACTGACCAAAACGTGTGCGGTACAGCTGGAGGTAAGCGCATACCATTGCAACTTACACCAGCAAAAGCAGACAGCTTATTTACACACCGGTCGGTTAAGCACCAATGTCTACTATTAGCACGCGTGCGAAGTCAACGTTGAGCACACAGTGTGCTCCATCTTTTGTCTTCTAAAATGACGTTGCGTGACGTCAATTCATACGGTATATTGGAGTAACAGGTAAAGGGAGCTGTACTGCAAGGGGAGGATTCAGGGCCTCCGTCATCCCACTTAAAATTGATGTGAGAATAATTATCCGTCATAACGTAGAATGTCTAGTTTACAATTCCTCCTCTACACAATAGACGCGCCGCCAACCTGTACCTTGATAACATTTTGTGTACTTAAGGCCCATTGACCAGCTAGTTAATCAGCAGTAGATCTTAGTGTCACATTCCTCCACTTCACCCCGACCCCTCCTTCACGATCTGACGGGCAATTCTCCTGCCTAAAGAGAATCAGAATATGAGAACGTGAAGTAATTGTATAGTAATATGAATACACGGATAGCTTCAACTTAATACCTTGCTGATGTATTTAGTAGTGTTGGCTTGTAAAAAGCTCACTTCTCTCAGAATCCAGACCACAAGTTGTTTTTTGGTGGAAGAAAAGGACAATAGTCAAAAGTATCGTAGCCAAGATCGCTAACTGTCGGCAACCCCTTACCTCGTGGGAACGTACTTTCTTTCTCTCTTCGTGGCTGAGAATGTTTATCACGGCTATTGCAGGGATATCTCAGCAGTGGAATCCACATGTGTAACAGTGTGTACCTACAGTAAACCTGAAGTTCGTGATTTATTTTCAGATTATTTATAGGAAGCTTTCTCCATTTACACCGAGAAGATAAAAAAAATCACACAGTTCATAAAAAATATTGTGAGATTGCATAAGCTAAAAGCAGGAAAATCATGTCTTACTTAAGAAAAATGTGCAGGAGTCAAGCTTTTCAATTGTGTGCTCTTCCAGGACCGTATTTCAAAATTGCTGATAGAAACAAAATCACCAAGCGTTTGATGCATTCCGTAGTCTACTTTAGCGACGCTATTCTCTTACTCGAAAGCTTTTGTCAAGTTTTTGTGAACTAATAAAAACGTACATCTATATGGATTTGTTTTCAGTTAGAACCTATGCTCACGAAAAATCCATCCTCTGAAGAAGTAAAAGGTAAGAATATCTTCCTTAAGCCACACTGAGTTTGTACGTAATTTAAAGACAAAACTGTTCAAGATTAATGATGGTCTGCAGTTATACCTCCTTTACTGCTTTACGTGTACATGTGGTGCACTTTTCCCCGCAGTTCCTTTAAAGTGTAAACTAAGTGTTTTGTAAGCATTGAATGAAGACTATGTATTAAAGTTACCTTGAATATTTCTTTATCTTAAAAAAGAACGAGGTTTCGTCAGGATAATCTTCGGCAGCAGGCAGGTAATGAACCTATTTAAGAAGTATATAAGTATAAGTTCAAGTCATACTGAGCAAAAAACTAACAGTCGTAATTGCTTTTGGCCCGAAATGATCTCAATGGCCGTCCGTAAATTTACTGATTGATCACGGTACGAAGATAGACCTGAAAAAGAATGAAAATCTGAACTTCTTACAAATACACACATACTACTGGACAATTCTTAATATAAGCAGATCATTGCGATGCAGATGGATAGTTTCATATCAGTGCAATTATATACACATAGAGAAAGTATACTGTCAAATCACATGAGGGTAATTTGTTAATAAAAAAGAGAAAAGCTACGTCTTCTCTTGAAAGGAATTACTTGTGGTCAGCAAACATAGGCGGATTGACCGTTGTGACGATGTGGTGATCTCCCGCTGGGGTCCAGTCATCGCCAGTTAACTCTGGTTTGCTGCAGTCACATTAAGACCAAGAGCGTAGCTACGGGGGGTATGGGGCGTGCGCCACCATGAAAACTTCACGCCCCCAGTCGCCCGCTGGAATTCAGGCTCTTGAAAAAAAAGTCGGCTATACCTTTTCCCCTCTTACTTCACTCAAATTATTATCTTTGGTGCAGCTAATTCGACCTAATCCATCTCATATTTTCGGGAAGAAAACGGAACTCGACTGATTTTCAATGCAAATTCTCGGTGCGCTTCGCGCGCATTTACCACCTTACACACTCCATATCTTATAACCATTATTTGGGCAATGATACATTTATTGTAACCAAATCCCTTTTACGACAAAAGTACATCTTAGACCTCTGCAGGGACCTAGCATCAGTGGAGAATCTTAGAGCAATATAATATCACAAATAGCGTACACGGTAACATTCGAAGCATGTACCATTTGTCGTTTTACTTTTTTTTACGAGTTCCATGCCACAGCCAAAATATCACAAAAAAATAATAATTTCTAAGCATGGGCCAATTAAACATTTTACATTTAAGTTACCTTACCTTATCAATTTTTTCAGGGGGAGGAGTTACCCCTCCACTTAGACAACACACCTTTCCTTTACAGTCAATCAAAAGAAAAATTCAAGTTATTGCAAAAGTTTTCCAATATACGATCGGTTCTAAAATTTATTAAAGATAGCATTATTTTGCGTCTAAGCCATCTTAAATGAACAAAAATTTCTCAAAGGGGAGGGGTGTCCCCTCACCTTAGACCCTTCACCCGGGACATCACCTACACAAGGTGACAAAGCAAGGATTCGCTCCCTCTTCAAACTACTTCCAGTGCGAATATACACATTTATGAACACTTTACACCAGCTTTTCTGGGTATACACCCCCATTTGCGCGACGTCACTGTGCAGATTTGCTGAAAAGTGTCAATTCCGGCGTCAAACTCACAAAAGAGTTACAATTTTCAGAGTAACTTACAAGACTGTTTTTTTTTCTGTTTCAATAAACTATTTCATGACCATATCAAGACATGAGTTCTCACAAAAAAGGATGTTTAGGAAACTTTAGAGCAACTTGCAAGGCCTGGGAAGTGTCATTTCCGGCGATCTAGGAGGCCTCTTTAGCCAAAATTTTCTGGTACGCTGCGCGCCAACCGATGAGGCGCTCCGCTTAGATAGTAACAAGGCGCCCTCCCATGAAATAGTCAACCCCCCAGCGCCCACTACTAAAATAATCCTAGCTACGCAACTGATTAAGACCCAGGTAGCACCTGGTATCGAAGCTGCAGGTTTATTGCTGGAGTTCTCAGTCAATTATTAGGATTAAAGGTGTGACACACTTGTAAGAAATATCAGGGTTGGATACAAGTCCCTTCCGCATAACTGAGGATGACACCACGACAATGCGTTGGAGACGGAAAACTATATAGGGCGTCCAATGATTGTTTCCACATTCTACTCTAGTGAGTAGCCCTATGGGTTGATTACCAAAGGCTACGGTTTCTGATCCCGATATGATGTTGTAATGGTTTGTGCTGTTTTTCTCCTACATTTAACTGTGCAGTAGCTCGATACTTCAAGATCAGTTTCAGCGTTAATACGTGAGTTCGGTAATGCCGTACTTACGGTTGAATCACAAAACCAGTTCTACCTTGACAACTGTCTCGCGTTTGGTACACTGTACCCTTGACCCATTCTAATCATGCAATGTGCGCAAACATTTCCGAGTTCATCTTTTCAAAGCTCACGAGTCCCGAACCACCACCTACATAAGCTTGCGGGATCATTTTCATGTAGACCACCTTTGCCCAAAATTTTCAGCAAGCGTGCCCTTATAGTAGCGTATATTCTGATCTGAAATAGTTAATTTTCGGCCAGAATGAGGAAAGGGGGTGTGACTGAGGTCCCTAGCCAATCGCCTCGTACTTATTCTCTGAAACCAAGGACTAAGACAAATACTTTCTCTAATTAAGACGTCCCAGCAAAACGTTGCAGCGGTTATAGTTTAACAAAAAAATATTCCTTTAAGTTTACTGGTTTCACTTTATAATACTTACAGTTTATTAAGCTACCAACCTCAATTCAACCAAATCAAGACACTTCGATAAATACTCCGAGAAGCCAGCCAGTTCTTGGCTCATTACAACCTTGCCACTTTCCCATATCCATAATTCTTCTAGAATTGTGAGGACAGGCAAACAGAGATAAGATTTCAGCTGGATACATTTGTCACAAAAATCTACGGCTGTAAAACAGTCTATCAGCTGCAGCCTTGAGATGGTAATCTGTATAAAATAATTCACCTTTAACAACGAAATAAATAGAAATTGAATAAGAAAGTGTAAGTACTGAAGTACAAGTCAGGCTGTATGAAAGGGGTGACTGTTACCAAGGGTCGCGACACGTTTCTAAGCTCTTCTTATTTATATCCTCAACATAAGAATTTAATGCACATAAATTCTTCTCAGGAACCAAAAAAAAAATGGGGAATTCAAAAACTGTTTAACAAATGATAAGCCTTAGTTCAACATAATAGTGTTGACACTATTCCTGACAAAAGGGTTCTGATATTAGAGATGAGCGAATCCTAAGATATCAAGAAGGTTAAAAGACATTTTAATTTTCACTGTGGCACTTGTGAAAAGATATGACCTATCAGACGTGGCGTTGTATTACGTGTGCCACGTAAGTGAGGTACAGCAGTCTACATAGAGTATGAATTTATTAGGCTGGCGGCAATGTCTAGCAAAGGTTTACGTTTAGAAGACCCGAGAGGTGCCCACTTATTTCTAAAATGCCGATTATTAGATTAAAGGTTCTAAATATTCTTATAAAGCATTAGAAGTTCACAAAACGAAAGTCAGGTTTCTTGCTCAATAATTTAGATTGATCCCTGCAAGTAAAGGGTTGAAATATCTTCAATTTGCCTTGAATGCAAAGGTAAAATTTTAAGTGACACATCAACACATTTTGGCCTTCTTGCCTGTAAGAAGTGAGCACCGCCCTTACCGTGACCCAACCTTTACACCCGTGGCCAGTGCGAACATAATGTCGAAAAACACTTATGACTAAAATCGTATGAATAGTACAGAACATTTCCACAGGTGCCTGGTCTCTCGATAGGAATTGTGTGACCCTGCGTCGTATCAGCAGTCACGTTGAAACTTCTTTCAGTTGCTATTGTACATAAACTTTAGAAGCGGTTTCTATGGATTCAGTGCCTTTTCTGGACAATTGTGGCTAAGTGACGTTGAAAAGGTGCATAAAATTTGTGCATTTCATTGAGAATGGTGAATCTGAAACCCGAGGAGAACCAGCATAAGAGCTTGTGAGGCTTACGGTGCAAAGGAAGATAAATTCAGAATTTGTTAAGACCTCTCAAAGTCAAGTGGATGATAGTCAAACTTCACTACTATTACTTTTTACACCTTCATCTGTGATATTGAATAAAGCTTAGTCGTCCCGAAATTACAGCAGATTGATTGCAATTTACCTAAAGGATAAGCCATGAAGTCATCACTGGTACGAAGCACTTAACTAACAATCAAGTTTCCTTATTATAATCTAAATCCAGAAGTCAAAGACGCCTTGTGATTTTTTGTAATGCGTACATTTCTTAAAATACTAACTTCAATACATCATTACATACAGCAACTTTTGACGTATTCTTACCTTATTACTACAGGCAATGTCTAGAAGTTGTATGGTAGACCCCTGCAACAGCCGACTATCTTCAATACTAATGATCACATCCCTTGAGCATAGATGTTCTACGTCTTTCAGAAAGACTCTGATGTTTTGGCTTTGTTCCAGGAAGCATAGCAAACTTCTGTGTGTCATCCCTGCTGTTTAAGTATACAATAATTTTTTTCAGCTGCTGAGGGATTTAGTCCACAAGCAAAACGATAGTGAAATACTGCAACTTGAATGGGTCTGGATAGCGTCAAGCACAGTCTCCGTTTCTCTCTGTGGTTTGCGTACCGTTAGGTTTGTTCCATGGCTTGTACCGGATAACTTAATCTTTTGAAACGTATTGCGATAAAAAATGCGCAGCATACCATTCGCAGAAAAGGTTATGACAAAACCGTACCTCGGTTTCGTACTTAATACTCTACCCATTGTCTAGAGTTTCACAAGAAAAGTCCAAACCCTCTTCTACCTCTAAAATATCAAGTCGGACGTAATATTCATAGACGTCCGTACCAAGTCGCTTACGCAGATTATTTTTTCTCCAGTCAAATTTTTGTCCCTCCACGCTCAATCGCCCAAAAGCTTATTTGTCAAGTTCCATGTGGTCAACCTCAAACCTCGGTGCGAAACGCTTTTCGTATCCCATTTTCGAAAGGAATTCATTTGTTAGCTCGCTTCTTTTTTACGTACGTTACTCATTCCATATGTTCTGGTACATAGAAATCATATGTCATAAAGAATACAATTAAAATCTGCGTCAACCTTACGACACCAAGAAATTCTTATGCCCACCCATTGTTTCTTGTGGACTGTGAGACAAAGATGAATTGTAAATTTTCCCTCTTTTAAGTTTCACACTTTATCACGTAATTAGTTAAATGAGGCGGCTCAGTTTCTAACCAATTGGTTTAAGTCGGCCACGGCCTTCTTTCCAGTTGTGACTCACTGGCTTGTTTTCCCTTCTCCATTGCTCATGCTGAGCACCAAGCACAATGGCAGTAGGTTCCATTTTTAAAGTCTTTGGTATGACCCGGCCAGGATTCGAACCCCTGACCTTCCGGCTGCAAGTCGGATGATCTAACCACTTGACCATGCAGTCGGTTTATCACGTAGAACATAAAATATTGACATTACAATTTGATGTTGTCGTAGCGGTCTCGGATTTTCGTCCCGTTAATTAAACTGAATGACGGCAAAATCAATCATCGTTTCAGAAATGTTCATAGAATTTTTCCTCTTTTATTCTCGAAAAAGCATTTTCATGTATGCCCCTGTGTCACTTTTTGTGCCAAAGACAAGCACCATAAATAGTCTATCCTCAAAGGTAATTCATAAAAATGATAATCAAAATTAATCACTCATTTAAGTTACAACTTAGTGAAGATTACCATGAAAAGGAAACATTGTAATTATTAAGCAGAACTTTCCAAGGAAAACAAATAATAAATCTTTAATGTATGATAATTTATATTACCGAAGGGGGATTCTTTCACTGAGGGCATCCTTAAATTCTAAACTGATATAAAAAAAGAAAAGAGAAACAATCACTCCACTATCAGTAATTCATCTAACGTCATTATTGTAATGGAATCATTAAGGCCCTGGTAAAAAGTTGCACAGAAACATTGTGAGTCCTATTAAAGAAGTTAAACTGGTTTTCCACTGTTGTAATAAAACAACTATTTCAAATTATTCAGTATAAGATCTACATTGTTCAAGCAATATCGTTAAGGGGTAGAGCGAAATGTCCTTATTAGCAATAAAGTTCTTATCAACGAGTGGTGCCTTGTATGGAGACTTAAGAAAATATATGTCTCTGTAAGAAGAAAATACTGGCTAACACAAAATGTTATTGGAGGTATTTTGAAAGCCAGTCGGCATACGAGATAGTTTTTACTAGGAGCTGGTCAGTCTGTACTCGATAAAAACTCCGGGCACACCGACAAAAATTGTAAGAATTTTCCTCAATATTATACCCATGAAAATGATTTTATCGCATCTACAGTGAGCTGCAGTCCCAACCCCCCCCCCCCGCCTCTCATCCACATGCCTGGAAAGATAGCTGAAGTAAGAAAATGAACAATATTACTTAGTCCAGAATTACGTGGCATTGAAAAAGAAAAGACCAAGTGCTACTTCATGTTTAAGCTTATTTTACTTTCTTTGCACTTTGATTCTACAATTTTCATTTCAAATGGAAGAAGCCAATTGTCTGCTTCACTTCACTCACCTCTTCCCAATGATAGCCGTTTTAGTTTTTAGTTTGTTGTATTTATGAACTAAGTGATGAAAATAGAAGAAAAATCGGATTGGAAGCTAACTTCACTTGTTAACAAAAGATATACCTTAAGAAGATAATACTCTATTCGTTTTTTGCGATGGATCAGACGAGAGATTATCATTTTCTGTAGAAGTCATTAACCTATCGTTATCATAATATCTAAAATATTAATGTTACGATAATATTTAAAAAATATAACGAAAGGAAATATAGAATTGCTAAGCTGAAAGTTGCATCTGCTAAGAAAAAGTGGTATCAAAAACTTTTTTTTAGAATACAAACGTTTGTTTACCTTTCCGAGGAAAATATCTACAAAGTAAGAGATGAACACAGAAGAATGGTGTTGTGAGTATCCATAGGAAACGGTGTTGTGCTCTTCTGTTTAATTTTATTGCTGGTGTCGTCATGAGTGGTTCATCTGTATCGTAAATATGAAAAAAAAACTTTGTCAACACATGATTTATGATACCATTTTTATATTTCAGAATTTCAAGAAATTTACTTCTAGGTATTTGTTTAGTTTATTTTTATTTCAGATAAAGGTATGCGATGAAGTTTAACTTAGGTTTATAGTTTAATTGACAGCAAAGCCATCGACGAAACCAACATTATTCACCGTTTCGATTCATTGAAGGTTTTCATATATATCTTATTAAAATATGATTCAATTAAAAGCAAGATCGGAAAGCTAGTAATAGAATCCAAATTCGAATAAATATATCAGCGGTAGAAAGCAAGGTATAGGTGATGCTACGATCGTACAGTATAACGGAAACAGCGGTCAGTAACATTTTCTCACCATCTAAAATGAGAATGTCAAATTGTGCCTTTGAGGGTAAAACTTCAATTGGCAAGCCTGACGCCGTGCACTGTGATGTTAGTCTACGGGATATTGTTTCGTTAAGTCTGTATTTTGAAGTAATTTGCACGTCAAACAAATCTCGATTGTTGCTAATTGTAAGGTAACTATAGGAAAAAAACAGTTGAATCTGAATGGCTTGCAAAAGGAATTTTCCATTTGAGATGAACTAGTGAACGTATTCCTGTCATAGAGCACGATAAACTGCACTCAGATTGCACCTCTAAAACACAGTGTTGTCGTTGTGTGCAACCCTCTACAACTGGAGAAGCTGGAACTTAAAGAAATTAGAAACAGCTGGTTTTTAAACAAGATCTGTAGATATTATTTAGGTTCAAGCACAAGTGTCGTCACCATTAGTCTCATCACACTCGGCTCTGATATATGTAGGTGAAGAAGAAAGGAAGTTAACAATCTTGTGTTATTCAAATTGACTTTATCATTCTTATTAAACAACATGTTACAATCTTTTTATAGGCTATACAGTCACGTTTCCATTAATCACAGTCGAATTTTAAAATTTGATCAACTATCGTAGCATTTCAAGTACTATCTCTCTTAGTTGATATGATATGTTTACACAGACATCAGTCTCTAAGTCTTCCAGTACAACTCTTTATGTCTTCACTTCCTTCAAAATGTTTTCATCGAAATTTTCCATTTTTACGATAATTATTGGTTGAAAATGAATTGACAATCGTCCCCCTTTCTCCAAGATATGGGGGAACACATCGTACTACGTTAAACAAGAATAAGGACTACAGAGTTAGAAAGATGAAAAGATGGGCATTTAGCATAACTGAATTGATTAATAATTCTATAGACATACCATAAACATGGACGTCAAACAAACATGTGTCCCCAGTGTTGTTGTTTTCAACTACACAACCATACAATCCTTAGTGTTTTGCTTCGACTCCAGGTACAACCAATGTACCATTACTCTGCAGTACATACTCATCTAAATATGTCCTTGCAACATCAAGCTCAAAAAGAGCAGCATAAAAAAAATATGAAAATCGTCATCATGTCGACCCCGCCTCTTTCAGACGATCAGACTTGCGTCCGTGTCCGAACACGATAACTTTAGCATGTCGTTACGTTAAATAAATTTTATAACGGGATCCGATTTTGATATGCATTTGTCGCCATTTTCAATAAAGATGACAGTTTCATTTCCCATTATTCCTCCGGGTGGACCGATTGCTTTACAAACTAGAAGATCAAACGACGTCGAGTAGGAAAAAAGGTCTTGAGTAGTTGGATGAACGACTCATATCCCCACGAACTGTCCTTGAGACCTTTTTAAGCGAAACAGGTGGCCGAGCAACTGTGACATAGCAGGAAACTTTGGAGCCACTACTTAGTTGCACGAAGCATGCAGTACATTCTGCTTCACATTCCTGGATCCCAGGGGAAGACATTGAAGACTTGACTAATGTGAAAGGAAAATACTATGTAAAGTGGTCATGATAACGATGTAGATTTTACTACTGCAAAACGATCGCAACAGTTGACGAAACACTGGTTAGTCGTCTTCAAGTAGTTTTACCATCTTTCCTTACAAATGAGGTCCGAACTGCCTAAATATTTTCAGGGAATCAAGTCCTATCACATACGATGGTCTAGAATACAAAATGGTAATTTCCACATAATTTAGAAACCTAAATTATATGAAAATGTAAATACGCCAAAATGTAACACTCATTACCGATTTTGGTGGAATTACCTTACCAACCATCAGCCCCACATCAGCTCGACCAGAGGCCTGTGGCGGGATTCATTCACATTTGCGTAAGTTCTTGCGTAAGTCAAAATTCTTGCGAACTGCGTAAGAGTTTCTTAAGTGGTATTCACGAAAACAACTTACATAGTTCGTAAAGATACGCCAGCGTAAATGCAACACATTCACTTGAGCCAACCGTATGTGAGGTTGAATCTTGCTTTACCACATTTTGGGCCAATCACATTGACTGTTATAGTGAAAGCGACGCGCACGGTCTTCTGTGGCTACACGCGCGGTCCAACGTTCTACACAACTATGCACAACGCGTGCTTCAACACCTCCCTGATCTTACTGTGGCCTTTGTATACTTACGACAACTCTGAAGCTTGCGTAAAGTAACGCAAGATATTAACGAACTTTTCTCTTCGTGAACACCTACAAAGCAAGATACGTTTCGTTTGTCTGGCTTACGCAAATTTTTGTGCGTTTAAGTATCTTTTGTGAATCCGGCCCCTGGTTAGTCTGAGTTATTCATTTAAAGTAAAAGTTGATCATGGTGGCCTATTCATTCTTGCAGCCATTTGTATACACTTGGAAAGTTTCATTTAAACGGCCCCAATTTCGTCAATACCTCATACGTTTCGAAAATGTCCACTGGATCTGACAGAGCTTCTACCCCTGGAAGCCACCCTTGAGTTAAACCCTGGGTTGCACTATGGCAAGGGAAGCAGCAACTTTGCAAATTTCAATGAAAATTTCCGATCAGTAGGTAATACAGTTATCGACTTCCTAACCGTTTCATTAGCGTTCCAAATTATAGATAAATAAAGGACACAGGATTTTCTTTAAAAATAGCCCAGAATAGCCCCAAAATATTCTATTTTATGAGGGGCTCTCGGGGAAGACCCCACACATCACGCCTCTGGCTTCGCATCATCTGCCGTCGAGTTAACTTCTTCGTTGGTCACACTTTATGAGAATACGGCCTTCGCTGAAAGCCGTTTTTTCGATGGCGTCTTTTTCTTTAGATGCCCGTGGTCAAGAGTACGTATGAAAAGACCTCACTATCAGCAATTTTACTTATTTTACATGACCCTAATACTTTTCTAAAAAGACCCTCTTTTGAAAGTCTTATAGTACCCTTAAAATAACGTAACAGGTAGCACCAGTGTTCATTGAAACGAAGGGAAGGGGTTCTCCCGTCTCTACACCCTTACCCCAAGAAAGCACTTACATTTCTAGGCAAACTCCAAATTAGTTGCATGCAAAGTCAATAGCGACGACCTTTTTACAACTAGATTTGTAGCCAAATTGTTATTTTAAAAGAGTAATTTGTCCAAAAATTTGATCTTACACTGATTTTTCTTTAGAATTCTTATGTTTTTCGTAAGGCTTAGCTGATGATCAAGATTGTACCAAAGGCGTTAGATGTAGTCTTCTATGACGTCATACACGTAGGATGTGGTAGTGTTTATGTAAGTAGGCTATTTCAAGCGCCATAGTGGCCTCGCCGTTAGCATCAGAGATGATGTTCCCATCATTGTGCTGTGACGGAAGAGGCAGTTACCGGTAACAAGCGCTTGTGGCACTTTGTGCATCGTGAACGGATGTACCGTATATGACTCAAATTTCTATTCCAAGTAGCACACCACTAATTCTCCGTTGACTAACAAACTAAATTTGGTCCGTTGTGTGGCCTCTGGACCCTTGTAGAAGTTGTCAACAGGTTCGAGCTACCCTTCACATGAAAGCTCACGAGTAAATCTTTTACACTGATTTAAAATTTGTTTGGCCATGACTGTTTAGATTTTGTGCTGGAAAACGTGTATTCATATAATGGTGGCTCCTACTCCTCATATGGTTCAAAATGCCGTTTTGCGTAGCGGGATGATATATTATGCATAAAAATGCCTAAAATACATTCAATGTACTTTATTTTTACATAATCAGTAAAATTCATTTTCTGCCACTTAAACATCACAACTGAGCGCATCACTTCAGCAATATAGTCTAAACTGTAACCCAGTAACTCCCTCCCAAAACAGGGTGTTAAATTCGTAGGGTAGTATCCTCCGAGGACATTTCCCCTGAATTAGTGGTACGCTACTCCTAGCCCAAAGACAGTACTCAAAGTCTTCTCCCAGGCAACGTATCTTCTGATTTTATGCCAGATTCACATACGTGCGTTGAGTTTTGTTTAATTTTATGTAACTTGTACAATCGCATTATTATACTTAGTTCCAGTTTAGTTGCATGCAACATGTGTTCTTTCTAAATAGACGATTACATTTATATTTGTATAATCTCTAGTTATCAGCGCAAGTATGTGTAATCCCCTTGAAATAAAACTCACCGATGACTACTACTTTGATCTGGAAAAGTGGGATCAGCATCTTGAAATTCAAAAACTGTGAAGTTATGGTCGTGCTCTATAGGATACGTTATTTTATATTTAAGAGAACCGTCCTTCCGAATATCATATTCTCCTGACAAACAGTCCACGCCTCCCTTAACGTCATCAAACATTCGGCAAATCGACTGCCTATCAGCAAGATTTCCTGAGATGTAACAAGCAACAGCATAACAATTTTCGCCGAAGTCACATTTGATAGTTCCAGATTTGCCGACATCAAAATATTGAGTAGTTCGACAAATGTCCTGAATTGCACCTATATTTAAAAGTAGAACAGTACTCTGACATATGTGACAGCTAATCAAAAAGAGCTAATATCGTTCTTAGAGATTTTGAAAAGAGATAAAAGTGCAACGCACATGAAATGCTTCATTATTTGTTTTAATAACAAAATTTGTACTTACCCCATGAAGAGGATACCATTAAGAGATAAAGAAGATCAATTTAACATAAACCCATTTTGAGTCAGTTGGTACTCCTAATCCTAAGTAAGACAAAAAAAACAAAATAATGACAAAGGTCAGCATTCTAAAAGGAGTCCCATGATTCAGGGATACACTTTCTGCTTTGAAAAATTTGGGTACCTTTTTTATTTGTCCACTTTTTACATGAAAGCTATAGTGCGTCAAAGTTATGGCATGTAACTATCCCCCAAAATTTTAATGGTTAGCTCAATCTACATTTTCATAATAATTTACGGTGTTGCGGTTTCTGTCCTTAGGCACCGTCATTTGAATTGCTACTCTGTATTTGAAATTCTGTTCTGAGAAAAGTTTTTTTAAAATTCAGCAGGTATCAAACTTTGACGAACATATAGATGATGTTTCATCATATTGTGTAAGAATGGAGATGGAAATCTATCGGCACCCATACCCATGTAATGTTTGTATCGACATCCGTGAAAAAGTTGAGTTAAAAGAAGTCGTGGCAGTTTTATAGCAGTTCATTATGTTGGACATCATGAAGTATGAAACACTGTTGAACTTGCTGTGTAACAGAATCTCTTACAGACATATGCAATGGGTTACCGAAATGATGCCGAACTGAAAGTATAAGGCGCGCGAAGAAGAAATTGGGGTTACATAGAAAAAGATTTCATATTTTTGTTTTCATTAAGAAAAGTTGAAAAAGTTTGGGTTTTTATTAAAAAAATCTGCCCTACTTACACCAAGAAATTGATGGGGCGACTACATGATCTTCGTCGGGGAGTAAATACTTCATCTCACCCATTAAGGCGCCCACCTTTAATGTTGAATAAATCCAATATGCTTGAAATGGCGGGCGTTGCAGCTAGGCAGAACTGAAGATGAAAGCGCGCGTAGCGCGAGAAAACTTTGTGAAGTTGTAGAAAGAATTGTTACAGAACTTACTGCCTACGAACCTGATAAAAAGCCATGTGGAATACTTTCTGAACATATCTATGTCTTCATCACTACTCGCCTATGTGTAGTTTTTTGGTTACCTCACTTTTTAGTTTCAGGTCACAAAAAGGGGGAAATGTGTTAGCGTCCCCTCCTCTCAAAAAAGTGGAGGGGACATGTCCCCCGTCCCCCACATCGACGCCCATGGTGTCAATGTCAAAAATAAACAAAACGTTATATCTTATTAATGTTCCGCGATAATATTACAGATTTCTTTACACCGTATCTCAAGAAAAGGCAACATGTTTTGTGATAATTGGTAACCTTTGTACATGCTGTTGAGATTAGGTTTTCACTTCTAAAGCAGAAAATAATTCTACGTTTAATTTTTAAATCAATGAATAAATGCCTGGCAAATCCCTCTTTCAAGCGGCTATGCAATAATTATAGAGCTATGTAACCTATTTTCAGGTCACGAAGAGAATTCAACAACACACTGCATCGAATAGGAAGATTGCGAGATTGTTTACCATCAATATGTTTCCTAAGGTATTCTTGTTGTTCTACATCCCCCTAAATTTAGTAGAGTAAGACTAATACATGGTACACTACCAGTGAGGTTCACTATCCCGTTTTACCTTGGTGAAATTTGTCATGTTTGACATAGACCATAACTAGCTGAAAGAATACCTTTACGAGCAAAAACATGACCTGTGGGACCATTTGGATTGGGCAGAGGGGCTCAACGCTTTGCCCGAATCTCTAAGTCTTTTGTTAAAAAAAAAAACACTTACCCAAATTTCTACAGACTCTGCCGGATTTTGGGGCTCATCAAATGTCTGGTGGCACAATTCCCCCTGCCCCTTGCCTCATAGGTCTATGATAAAATCAACATTTTCTATGTAGTTCTCTCTTTCCATCTATCCTTTCCTACATACAATTCTACACAAATCTACAGCCTACTGATACCTCTATTCTATAGTCGCAAATAAGAGTTTCTATTGTGCAATATTCAAGTTCCTTGAAATATTTCAAATTCTTCTGAATACTTTACAGATGACAGGGCCGTAGCCTGCGGGGGGGGGCAGGGGGAAACTGCTCCTTGAGATTTCCAAAACCTAAATGAAAATTGGCCTACTTGAGAAAAAATAATAAAATGCTGAAAATTTCACTGTCCCAAATTATGATTTTAGGGCCCCCAAAAGATGGGAAATCGCATATAAGGGATCCTTTCCTTACCAAGATAAGACTATTTTATATCTCGGAAAGCTTAGAACGAGTAAGCTTTTTCATAGGGTAGAGGTGTTACCCCTCCCCTGAGGCCACATTTCCTTCAATTGCTCCGCCGGGCCTTCCAAAATAGAAAAAAAAATTACTAAATAATGAGGATTCCAAAACATATAATCAATTCTACGTTTTAAGAAGCTTTACCAAAGATAGCATCATTTTCATCCAAGCCATCTTACAAAGACAAAAAGTTTAAAGTGTCACAAAATAGTGTCATCCCCTTCTCTTACAGAGCACCTCGTGACTTATGTCCAGACAAAGTAAGAAGAAATCACTATAAAAAGGCAATTTGTAAAGATATAATCAGTTCAAGGCTTTGCCAACGATAGCACAATTTTGCACCTAAGTCAGGCCTTACATGTACCCCTCCCCTCATCACCTACACCAGGATGACACTCATGCACAGGTGAAAAAGGAAGGGATCCTCCTGGGTGTCAACTATCTGTAGGCACGCCACTTGGTGATTGTCATCAGCTGCCTCCTATAGAGATTTCGCCTATGCTTTGGCCCTGGAAGAAAGTTGAAAAGCTGTGTTTGCATTTTAAAATTTTTCCGGTACCTTCTGCTATATGGTATGACATTGTCGTTTTGTACCAGTATGAAATCTTTTCAGTATTCTTTTGCTTGTTTCGCTTTCCGCATGTATGATATGAAAACTTGCTCCCACATGAAGCATTGTTTAAGTTTGCATTAGATCAGTGGCGTGGGCAGAATTTCTCACAAGGGGGGGGGGCATGCAGTATGTTGTGTGATCGCCGGCCTGGGGGAGGGGTCTAAGGGTGGGTGTCCCCATCCCCTTTTAAAATTTTTGAAAAGTTAGGTGTCCTTACATGCAAACTGGTGCCACATATACTACCTTTTGAAGTCACATTTGTGTTACAAAATTTACGTATTTTTAGGAATTAAATTAGTTAGTTAGATGAGATTGTACGACACACCAAAACGATTGTGTTATATAGTGTCATCTAGAAGAGAAAAAGGTGCAATGTTGGGGTACAATTAACAAGGAAAAGGTGGGGTCAAATTTCACTAAAAGGTCCAGGCAAATGCGGGAGTCATGTCAAAAATTTCAAAAATTTTTAGGAATTAAAAAAAATTGGCATCAGTGAGGAGGCCCATAGGGGGAAACCCCTCCTTTTCGAAAATTTTTGAAAAAATTGGTGTCCTTACATGCAGTCTGGTGCCATATATGCTATCTTTTGAAGTCTCATTTGTGTTACAAAATTTACGTATTTTTGGGAACTAAGAAAAGGGCAGCAGAGAGGAGGCCCATAGGGGGACTCCCCTCCCCTTTCAAAATTTTTGAAAAATTGGGTGTCCTTAAATGCAATCTGGTGCCACATATGCTACCTTTTGAAGTTAAACTTGTGTTACAAAATTACGTATTTTTAGCATCTAAAAAATTGGCATCAGTGAGAAGGCCCATAAGGGGACTCCCCTCCCCTTTGAAAATTTTTGAAAAATTGGGTGTCCTTAGATACAATCTGGTGCCACATATGCTACCTTTTGAAGTAAAACTTGTGTTACAAAATTACGTATTTTTAGGATCTAAAAAAAAATATTGGCATCCGTGAAAGGGGGTGTGGCCCTAAGCTCCCCTGCGTACGCCACTGCATTTGATTTACTACTTTTGCAGTCCTATTGAGATTCTTCTGTGGTAGAATATTAATGAAAGTCATAGCAAAGGGTAAAGAAACCAAAACTAAACTGAATATAAGCAGGAAGTTGGTATTAAAGCATCTTTGATGTGTACAAGACCTTCCAACTAGTGACCTTTGTAACTCACTGTATTCTTGCCCTCGTTGAGTTTAGATTCTGTAGATTTAGATTTACAAAGGACTGTTGAAGTTTAAGGTCACTAGAAACCCCCTCCCACAGTTTCATGGTCAAGTGGAAACGCGATGAAATTTGAAGCACTGGGGCTTATACCAAGACCAAACTCCAATTTCCCATCTACGTTCTTGAGTTTTTGCAAATTTGGGTGTAAAATGCTAACGAGAAAGCCACCATTCGAGAACTTTTAATACATAAGCGTCCACTGGCTTCTCCCTCGATTAGTGGTCACTTATTGACGCAGACGTAGCTGCCTCATCGACCGAAATAGCCTGACAAGGACATAGTCAAAGATTTATTTTGCTGTGCAGATGACAAACGACGGACTGCGCCACTTAGTATAAGTTTGCCTGTACCGATTTAATGACATGTCTTATTTGTGATTGACACGCTTTGCCTTCAGGTACCGGTCATAAATTACCGAACAACACTTTCTAATGATTTGCGAAACCATTAATTCCTCTTTCCACATTCTCCACTTTAACAGTATAAACAGATACAGATAAACAGATAAACATATACAGGTCTCACTTCCAAAACTAAACAAAACGTATTACCTTTCGCTTTTCATGGCTACACAAGACCATGTAAACTAACATCATGTGATCCCACAAATACCATTTAAACACAGTTGGGAAAATGCAAAACGCAAGAAAACTGATCAGGTAAAAATCTATTTATTATTACATACCTTAATATGCGATTGCTAAACTTTTTCCTTATTGTAGTCTGAATAAGTCTTCCCAAAATGCTGTTAGCCTACACATGGTACACAGATTTTTTCTAAATCTACGGGCAAGCAGTATGACGTCGTGGAGCACTGTATTCGTATATCACGACGGTATGAAGAGTTATCCGTAAATTTTATAATTAGGCCATTACTTTTGCAACCGCATGGCTATAATTCAAAGCCCAAAGCAATGAAAACATTTTGTCGCATATGCCATGTAATCAAAACGACGGCAAGCCACCTTAGCCAGCTAGGTGCTCCAGATTTGGAGAGGCAAGTTTATTATCTCTTCTTTTGCCGGAGTTACTTGCCCCGATCCAACATAATCGTCGCTAAAGCGGGAATCCCTAACTGTAAAAATTCTGAAAGGGCAGTTTAAGGAAAAGGGAGAAAATTCAGTTCCAGAATGCTTTTCATGGCTTTGCAACCGACACGACTGTATAGTAAACAAAATTGCCATATTTTTTTTTTTTTTTTTTTGCAACTGTTTCCTCGGCCTGTAGGCTTCTCGGACTTTTGGCTGAGATTATGTGTAGTATCTGCTCTTTTCAGCCAGTCAAGAACGAGACCAGGTCTGAGGATCGAGAGGTTGGTCAGTTCTTTCGGGGACGTGGCTCCTTTGGGGAGCATAATTCCTTCGGGAGCAACGTTTCGTTTCGCCCCTTGGCTCTGCAACAGAGAGTTCAGGGGACTTTGGAAAAAGTATGTCAACGACTGTATGCCGTAAATTCCGATCCTAAGATGTTGCTTCTGTGTGAACGAAATGTGACATGTCGACAGCAAAAACAAAGATGGGAAAAATTCACAATTGAATCTTGTTACAACAGGCCGTACAGTAAAGACAGTTCTGCAGAAATTCTATTTTCAGATTTTAAATTCATTATTAAATTTCCAAAAACATTTTTGGAGGTGAGGGGCAAAGGGGGATAAAACTGTAAATATGTCGAAAAGTACTAATTACACAAATTCTAAACCGTCAAGTCACAATTATCCACGTCAAGCTAAAATGACAATTTTCTGTTACATGTTATAACTTTCTGTCTTTGATACCTAAATAATAGACATAAAAGAGTAGTATCTATTCACTTCTGCCAGTCAAAAACGGGACCACGCATGAGGGACCCTTGATGTAGAGGTCTGAGTGTCGAAAGCCTGGTCGGATAAGTTTGTGCCCTCAAATCTCTAGGTATAAGTGAAAAGACCAAATGCAAACACGTTACCTCGTGGCATGGTTAACCTGTCTACCCTTTCGGGGGACGTAGCTCCTTTGGGGAGCAGGACTCCTTCGGGAGTAACGTTTGGTTTTGCCTTTTGGCTCTTCGCCAGAGGGTCGAGGACTTTGACAAATGTAGTAATAGACATAGAAGAAATCAGTTACGGTGTGAATTCACTCCGCAACACCACTTTTGTACACTTTTTAAGTGTTTCGGTTTTTGTTTCTTGTTATTATATGACATGATTTGCAAGTCAACAGAATATCACTTCTCGGAAACTTACGACCATTTTTGTTGGCACCAGTGGGGCAATTCTGACTTTTACTTTTTCTATTTAACCTTTTAACCTACCGAAACCTGTTCAATAAGTGTCTAAAAACGGTCTATAGTATTCAATAAAATAGCAACTGTTTCCATGTATAAATTCCATCATGAAAGCCGCTTATTTCTAGGGTTTTTGGTAATAACCATACATAGCATTTCTAAAAACTCATTGACCCAAGACTTCTTCAGTCTAATAAGAAGTCAGATAAATTATCGAGGTTGTGGGTGGTGGGGTTTTTAGTAACCAGAAAGCCCAAAGGCTTAGTGATTCCTTGCCGAAAGGGGGATGCTTTGCTACACAGAGGTTCATCTCTCAAATTAATAACAAAGCTTAAATAGCTAAAAAATACTTAGAAGAGATTTGTCTGTGCTTCCTCTCTTGTAATATCATGTTAACAAAGTGCAGGTTTTGACCTCTGGTGATCTCAAATGACTTTTGGCCTCCACAAAAATAACAGGGGTTTTCCCCTCTACATGACAAATCCGTCTACAGTATATACCAAATATAAAAAGTGTCCTCCATTCCGAACTTGAGATATCGTCATTTCAAGGTTTTCGGTCTTTGACCTCTGTGAACTCAAATGACGTTTGACCTTCACAAAACAATATAGGTCTTTCTCTTAACATGGCAGATATATGTGCTAAATATTGAAAGTGTGGATCATTCTTATCTTGAGATATCGGGATTACAAGGTTTTCGGTCTTTGACCTCTGGTGACCTCAAATGACCTTTGATCTGCACCAAAACAATTATGTACTTTCTCTCATAATGGCAAATCTATAATACCAAACAAGAAAATTGTACGTGATTCCTGTCTTGAGATATCATGATTACTAGCCATTTACAAGGTTAACACAGTTAAATCTCCGGTGACCTCAAATGACCTTTGACCTCCACCAAAAACAGTAAGCTTCTTCCTCTTAACATGATAAATCTATACATAGGCGTACGGGACTCTTCCAATTTGGGGGCAGAAAATATTTGAACGAATCTCCAAAAGTTGCCCAAAGTCAAGGACGTGAATCCATCTCCAAAGACGGGGGGATTTTCACCATATGCGAATCGCCGTCCTGTGGGAGGGGTCTAAGGGGAGGAGGTGTCCCCTCCCCTTTGGAAAATTTTTGCTCACGTAAGGTGATCTAGATGCAAAATGGTGCTACATTTTTTGCTAAATTTGAGTTGGATATATTTCCAAGAATTTCTACTTTTTTAGGAAATCTTTTCATCTTGCTTGTTTAAGTGAATTCTTTACTCAGTTCTTGGGGTAAATCAGAACCACACTGCGCGAAGTAAGTGAACAGTAAATTGTTAGACTACATAAACCATTAGCAAGTTTACTCATATCTTATGAAGTTTTGATATGAAAGTGATTAGGACTGTGCATGTTAGAGCCTTTACGAAAGTCTGATAGAGGTGATACTGGCAAGTGACTACACGCGCGCGAAGCGCGCGAAAATTTTTGCACTTTTTTCGGGAATTCAATCAAAAATTCGGGAACTCAGTAGAAATTTGGGAAATCTTTTCACTTTCTCTTCACCTCTGCCGAAATTTCACCTATCCTGTGCCCGAGTTTTGGTCATTTTTCTCCCGAATTTTCGAACTCAGAAAATTTGGGGGGGGGGGGATAGCAGTCTGGCCCTGCCCCCGCCTCGTACGCCAATGAATCTATATACTAAATATGAAAAGTCTGTCATTGCTATCTTGAGATCGTGTTTACAAGCCATTTACAAGGTTTCGCAGTTTAACCTCCAGTGACCTCAGGTGACCTCAGGTGACCTTTGACCTTCACCAAAAACAGTAAGATTTTTCCTCTCAACATGACAAATCTATATACCAAATATGAAAAGCGTCGGTTATTGCTATCTTGAGATATCGTGTTTAACCTCAAATGACCTTTGACCTCCATCAAGTGTCAGCAAGTGTCATTCATTGCTATCTTGAGATACGTGTTTACAAGCCATTTACAAGGGTTTTGCAGTTTAACCTCCGGAGACCTCAAGTGACATTTGACCTCCACCAAAAAACTAGGGTTCTTCTTCTCAACATGACAAATCTATATACCAAATATGAAAAGTGTCAATCATTGCTATCTTGAGATCGTGTTTACAAGCCATTTACAAGGTTTCGCAGTTTAACCTCCAGTTACTTCAGGTGACCTTTGACCTTCACCAAAAACAGTAAGATTTTTCCTCTCAACATGACAAATCTATATGCCAAATATGAAAAGCGTCGGTTATTGCTATCTTGAAATATCGTGTTTACAAGGTTCTTCGATTGTTTACCCCTATTGACCTCAAATGACCTTTGACCTCCACCAAGTGTCAGCAAGTGTCATTCATTGCTATCTTGAGATACGTGTTTACAAGCCATTTACAAGGGTTTTGCAGTTTAACCTCCGGAGACCTCAAGTGACATTTGACCTCCACCAAAAAACTAGGGTTCTTCTTCTCAACATGACAAATCTATATACCAAATATGAAAAGTGTCAATCATTGCTATCTTGAGATATCATGTTTACCAGGTTTTTGGCTGTGACCTCTGAGGACCTTAAATGACCTTCGATCTCCATCAAAAACAATAGATTTCTTCCTCTTAACATGACAAATCTATATACCAAGTATGAAAAGTGTCGGTCATTGCTATCTTGAGGTAACGTGTTTGCAGGCTAAGCGCCACATATATACACGGCATCACCATCGCAAAGATTCCTTGCCTGCCTTCGGCAAGGAATCAGAGTGTGTTCCCACTTGAGTACGAGCAGGCGATCACATCCGGATCTGACCCCGAGCAGGGGATCAATTTGTTAGTGGGAACGCTCTCATTCCCGGGATCAGATCTCGAGAGCTTGATCGCCCCTTCGGGGAGGATCAGACCGCGCGCAGGCGATCAAAAAAACAAGTGAGAACACAACGGGGGATCAAGGTGACCCGAGATCAAAGCAAACCAACTACTTACTTCCGGAGCGCAGCTTGTTATTCATATCTCCCGCCACACAAACTTGTGTAAACAAACAAGACCTGCAGACACAATTTCAATTACGCAACTTCCTGTTGCTTGAACCGGAGAAGGCGATCAGATCTCGCGCAGGGGATCAAATGGGAACGCTCTTGCGGTTAAACACAAACTTTTCCAGTTGACTGAGCTTGGGGGATCAGCATGGGGGGTTCAAGTGGGAACACGGCCAATAACCATATATAGCATTTCTAAAACCCACACGACCCAAGACTTCGTCAGTCTAACAAGAAGTCAGATAATTCATCAAGGTTGTGGGTTGTGGGTTTTTTTTAGTAATAACCATATATATAGCATTTCTAAAACCTCCACGACCCAAAACCTCCTGTCAAAAAAGGATGTCGATTTACAAGGTCGTGGGTTGTGGGTCTTTTGGGTAATGGGGATTTTAGAACTCACTTTTAAATGATATCAAATTTGACAGTAAACTGAGCATCCACTTCAAAACTGAAGCTCTGGCGATGAGCAACTGCACATACACAGTTTGATTCCAACAGTGAATATTCACGTAGTTAAAAAATGAAAAAAAAAAAGCCGTTGTTTAAGTATAGGTTCACAAATACAGCTCAGCGTCGGAACCCATGATGGTTCTTCAAAGGAAATGCCAAAGTCAATTTGGGTTATAAAACCGGCTTATGAAAGAAACTTTTGAAAGGCGAGGAGGTTGGGGAGGGGGAGGGTGTCTTTGATTGAAAGGATTAGATGAGTGTTTTATTGCATTTGAGGAGTTCTACTTTTACTCCATCCGTAATAGCTCCATGGTCTGAGACCCTTTTTCATCTTCCTTTGGCATTTTGTTCTACATGGGTCTCTCCTCACATAGCCTACCTTGTCCTTATCTGTTTCAGATTTCAAACTACGTTATCCTCAGCATGGGCATTGCTGAAGTGATGTCTAAATTGATTGACTGAATCGAATTGATTAGTTGTGAAAATGGAAATACATTGTAAAGATTTACATTAAATTTGCAAAATAAGCTTGAAAGATCCTACTAGACTTGTCACAAGTCAGCAATATTTACAAATTTACGTTGCGAGACAAAAGAATGGCAACATCTCAACGACCAACAACGATGACGATGTTGATTGTATCACAGGGCTTAGGATTTCTTTCTTCTTTGTGATATCTTACACATTTTAAAGGATTTTATTTAAATTTTATTTAAATTCTTTCTTTTTCATTTTTAAAATTACAATGGATCGTCTTTCACAACGATGTGCAACATTTTACATAAAATGATCAGCATAACTTTTCACAGGATGGTGACAAAATAACTCGTAGGCCCCTAGTCGTATGTTTATTAATATGAGAGATAAACCTTTGGTGAAATTAGCGAGTTATTCCGGCCTAATTAAGTGATGCTTTCGATGCAGTAAGGACTAGATTTTATAGTTTTCCACTTTAAACAGAAGTTTTAAATTCACTAAAAATTTCTGATAGATTTTCCCAGCGTCATATCAAATCAAATGGAAGGACAAACAAAATTTCATTTATTGAATGAGCATATGTTAAAAGTTTATCATATTTGATGAGAAGTGGACACATTGTGGAAATTGAAGAATAGCAGACCTCTTGTGGACACATTCCGATTCTTAAAAGTAAATGCTGATGCGTTCCTCTTTTAAGTTCTTTGACCCAGTTTGTCCATACATCTTTGAAACTTACGTCCGCACTTTCATTGTTTTACATAATCACTAGCCACAGTGAAACCCCTCCTGCAGCAACCTTAAAGTGAAAATCATTTCGGTAACTAAAGCAAATCATTCCTAATAATTGACGTCTTTTTACACACACAAAGGCAAAGCTGAGATCAATTTTGGGGGTGCGTTGTAATTTTGGTAGGCAAGAGTTCCAGTGATTTCAGAAATATTTACCACATGGTGCACATGTTCTAGACAGCAAAGGAGTTCAGGTTTTACATTTCACTTTGCATGATGTCCCTGTGCGAAGCCTTGAATTTTTCAGCCACGGATGGTGTGACGAAGTGTCACCTCTAAAAGACGACAACTATCAACTTGCATAAATTTCCTTCTTGGATAAAATCACCTCAGTCAGACACTATCATAAATTAAAAATGTGCTACATTTCATATTAAGTTACAAAAGAGGGACATCGTACGGGACAAAACTTTTTCCTCTGCGTCATAATGTTTGGGGCTGAGGTCAGAGCTCCCTGAAATAACGAAATGGTCTATACCACATCAAACTGAGCCGTAAACCTTCATCTAACTAACTAAACCACATCAAGCTCTTCAAAACTTGACAGCATGCACACTTTAGTTTATGTTTTATTATATCCATTCAAAATTAACACACATTTCTTTTGAACGGCATTTTCAAAACATGCCCCAGAATGCTTTTTCTAAAGTTGTGCCACCTTTAGAAAGCTTTTCAGTTAGCACACCACCAATTATTCCTACGTTGACTTACACACTAATTTGGGTCCATTTCGTGGCCCCTGGACCCTTGCAGAAGTTTTCAACGGGCACAACCTACCC
>WURT03215327.1:2647-26902 GCA_009936505.3 Holothuria glaberrima
CTAATTCCATTTGATGACTTTTCCCGATAAAATGGGAATAGAAATGTTAGAACACGGGGTTGTAAGCTTAAATTGGATGACACGACCTGATATAGACGGGAGTGTAACACAAGTGGTGGTCTTTGCATTTGTAGGTTGAATGTAGCTTTAGATGGTTACTTATAACACATCGATGTAACGACTATTTCTGGTATTCTCACGCAAGTAACTGAACGGTTTACAGTAAAATTAGCTTGTCCAAAACGAAAACCTAGTATTCGTTTTAAACGTTTCTTTCTCAAGCAATTCAAAGTTGGTGCCAAATTTTCGTTTTTTACAAGTAACATAATCCCATCACTCATAACAAATTGTACTATTTCATATAACAAAGACACTAGGTCATTTCAATTCTACTCAAGCATTGACAGTCAGGGTACGGGTGACAAGAAACGAATCTCTGCTAGTTGGAGCAAGAGGTTATCACGTGACATGGTTAAAGGGAAAATGAGGTCACCCCAATCAGAGTTTGTATGCCCCGTCATTCTAGTTCATGAATGGCCTATTTTGATCATGTGACAATATTTTTGTTTGTGATTTGTGAAATTCAAGGAGGATTTCTCCTTGCTTTACCTATTGCTTGTAATAGTTATGTTCAAAGCGTCTTCAAAGGTGCTTGAAATTCAATAAAAGGAGATTTGCAAGAGTTTGCTGATTTTTCAAGGCAAATTTTGGGGCGACTGCCTATTGCCTTTAAATTACTTGATCGTTTAGACTAAATCTAACTTCGTTTTCATTTTTTTTTCTTTGAAGGGAAGATCCCCTCCCTCACTACGGTGAGTGAATGAAATAAAGCCCCTAATGTTTACCGCCTGTTAGATGCGCCAGCTCATTACATTAAGCTGTTAAGTAGTTCCGGCGGTACAGCTTATTGGATGGGAATTGAGTTAGCTGTCCAGTTTTTCAGTGAAATGATGCTTAAAATCTGCATAAATCCATTGGACCGTGAACTTCCTGTTAAAAACATAGGCTAATAGAATGATAGAAGTGTACAGGGGCTCTCGTCTTTAAGGTTTGAAACATTCGTAAGGTGTTTTATCTGAAGTGACTTAAAATAATGACCATCAGCAGTAGATTCGGCCCGAAGGTATAAAGTTTATTAAGTTAAGAACGAGAGGTTGTGTATCGGGAGAAAGTAATCAGGCGTTTAATACAGAACCTGCCACAATGTCTTTATAAAAATTTTTGTTTAATTGTCTTCGATGGCAGTGAAGAGGTCATTTTAACTTGAACATACATGCTCACGATCGATAAAATATTGTCCTGTAATGCTATGAATGACGCGACTTGTCTAGATAGCCAGAGTTGTAGTAACAATTGGTCAAATCAGTATCTTTATAAGTTTTCTTCAATCAGATAGCCTACAGTTGATGTCAGGTCACTTAATTAGTTTCATATAAGAGGCAAATTAACGAAGACCTGGCGACGCTCACCATCCATTTAAATTTTTAAATTGCTTATTCTTGAGGAATAATGACGTACTGACGTGCAAAGCGAATGATGTAATAGACTGACTTTAGTAAGCCTGAATATTGGATTTAGAAATCTCCCATATCTATGCACAATTAAACTAGAAACGTACGTAATAACTCTCGTTATATTTTCAAAGCATTACGTGATGCAACTTTAAGAAATTTAAGTTGCGGTATTCAAGGAGCAAGCACAGAGACAACTGCTTCGAGAATATTCGAAGAGTGCATCACACAAGTTCGCGAAAAGGGAAGCTCCATTGTTAGAACCGTTACATTCAGTGCAATAGAAGCGTCAAAATACTGCTGACGTCACTACCGGTATCTGCTAACGCTTTTCATGTCCTGAATGATGTGAAATCCCGACAAATGACACGTCTGTGCAAAATAAGTTGAAGTTAAACAATCAATGTTTAAGGTTTCAACTGAATGTGAAAATACCATACACTGGCAATCCGTTAAAAATTCGGTTCAATTCTTGTGTGTAGCTTGTGATATATATTTTTTCACTTGAAATTAGTACATTTTGTACCGAAGTGCACAAGAAACCAGCTTTTATGCTATAGTAATTTCCTATTCACATTCACTTGCAATGTTTTGGGTTTCTTTTAAATTTAAGCCTTTATCAAATAAGGCACAGGGTGACCTTTTAATAGGTCAAGGGATATGAGGCTATAAGGTCTACAAATTAATCGATTTTACGGTAGCGATACGAAGTACACAAAACATACGCTCTGCGCCACAGCCCATGGCCCATTAACCGTGTTCTACACCACTGTACCATATGGACTGAAGAGACTGCACGTGCACAATAACAACTCTGGACGAATTTAATTTCGATTTCAAAATTTTCTGTGCTTGTAATTTGCAAAGGAAGCTAAGGAGTTTACCCAAACTTTACATGCTTTTTTGTAGATTCGGTATTTATGTAAAACATAACTGAACCAAACAATTTACAAATGCAAAGCACAGGACGCAATAACTACCATCGCGTTGTTAGAAACCTTGGCAGATTAGACGTAATGCTCTTGAACACTTGTCTATTTGTGTCTTCTAAATTGGATGTCTGACCATGGAGCTACAACGTTGTGGCTCTATGCTCTGTCATCAGGTCACCATAAATGTCATGTTGATAACACGTTTCCATTATTTCAAAAAAAGTATTATATTGCACGAATATCATCATCCCTTATTTCCATCCAGCTGGTTTCTACATGAAAAGCACATAAAACCATATCATGACGTCATATTGTCCTGTTTGTGGCAGGTGTCTCTCAATAAGTGGATGATTTTGTAAAATTCGATACAGAGTAATGCCCGCTACGCAGGAAAGTTATGTGAACCGTTTCAATATTGTCATTTCCGCTTCTCGACGGTCAGGTATACTAAGCCTCATGTTTATCATGAGTTGTTCATTTCACCAAAATGAAACACTACCCTTAAAGAAACTATTTTAGGGCTAGTGGTAAGAGCTCGGAAACCTACTTTTGCTTCTCTGTTTTGATATTTTGACATCATGTTAATGAATTTCCTTATTGATTGTTCGAGGATCTAGGAGGCAGATCAATATGTAATAAATTGGATTACTGGAAAAATTCACACAAAATGTCGGTAAGTTGCTTCCTTGAGCACCAGCTTGGCACCGGCATGTGAGAAGCGTGTGTTGAAAAATCCTGCCAAAGCTCTAACGATGTACATGTGCGTCGGTACAATATTTGGTCGGTCCTAGAGACGCAGTTTCAATCAGGGATGCAATACTGCCACGCAGTTCAATTGAGTGAAATAGAACAAAGATGCACCTACCTAACAAATCAGGGCAAATCTATAGCTTACTTATACAGTTAGCCTGCGGATATGGTTATCAGTTTGTTTATTTTCACTGTTAACATTTCAGTAATGTTAAATTGACCATTTCCCGTCAGCCGTAATCCAGGGCAAAATTGTCAATGATCAAAGCTATATCCGAGTAAAATTATTTCAATTCGTTTAAAATGTGTACCGTATAGGCATCCTTAGGCTATAATATCATTGCAAACGCCTTACGTAGTTAAAAACTATCATCTGTGCTAAACTGAATATCACTGTATATCGACATAGTGTTGTGCACGTGACTTTGTGGTGATGTTATAAGATACTCCACATGACTATTATTGCTTAGTATTGCGGGTGTATGAAAACTAAAACTAATGAGGGTATGTTACTGAAAATGTTGTTTAGTCGAGACCCCACATCTGAGACCAAGACGGAGACTTAGACCCCCCAACTCAAGACACCGAGACCAGGCAAGGTACCCAGATCGAGACCCGCAAGGTGCGAGACCAAGACCTTAAATACATATTAAGTAAACAATATTACATGAACTTTAATTTCCACTGTACAACCAAACGCAAAGGTTGCACTCTGGTAGCGTGTTCGATTACTCACCCGAGACAACTCGGGTCTGGCACGACGCCGTTCGATTAGCATGTGACGTCAGCAGTCGTGCTTACTCGAGGCAGGCCCAAGTGAGCGACCCCTCGAGCCAGTTACTTAGGGAAGTATCCCTGTCATTGGCTCTTGTGGACCAACTTGTCCGATACTTGCGGTAAAGAGTTCTTTTATAGGAGGAAGCTCGAGTAATCCATGCAGTGGAAGCAAATCACACACGCTATAGCAAAACAAGACACCACGGCTTCCTTCTTTTCTTAAGAAGGCCTGTCTTATCGTTACAACTGAGAAAAATAAACAAAGGTTAGGTAACATTTCTGCAGATACGCAGCACTGTGCGTGCGCATAATTTTACCACCCCATTGAAAACGTGTTCTACGGTGAGGACGGATGCTGAGACAAATACAACTCTATATTCTCCATGTTTTATGCTCAAACTTAATCACTCGAAGATCTTTATTAAAAGATTGGAATAATAACCGGGAGAATTTATTGGTAAGAGTGCCATCCTTCCTTAGCTAATTTAAATCCCATATATTGTATATATCTCACACAGGCAGGGTAGTGTAGCAGCCTGCAACTATGACAAAAGTATCATAAGACAACCTAATGTATTGAGTATAATGTTGTGTTTTTAAACTGTTATTAAAGACCTGAAACTTTGTGGTCTCTGCCAATAACCAGTAAAATCTTCGAACCTTCATAATCTGAGACCTAGACGAAACCGGGATCACTGGGACCAAGACTTAGACCGACACTTGTGAAAACTGTTTTTGAGACCGGCCTCGAGAAGGAAACCAATCTTTAAGACTCCATCACTAGTCAGTGGTCCCATCTGTAGTTTTTCTCCCTAAGACGTTTAGCGGGAGGCATAGCTTAAGGGCGCAACAAGTGAAGTCTGAGGCGGTTTCTATAGTTTCGCGCCAATTAGAAAGTAGCAAAATATTTACAGTTTTAACGGGTTTAACGGTTTCAAGACCCTACCTAATAACGTCCATGTCTGTGGTAATGAACTATATACACAATCGGGTATACGTTATTTCATATAGGTACCCTTCAAGATCATCAATACCTGTGTTTAGCTCTGATAAGTGAGAGCGGCGTTACTATTTTGAAGGCTTTACTCAATCTAATAATTATTATAATGAATACTAGGTTTACATTGCCTGATTATGTTTATCGACCATAAGTCCCAAACTGGCTTGAAATTATACAGACATAGAATGTGATGTGGGCATTTTTCTCCACTACCTACTTTTTTCCACAATTTCAAAACAGCACTGTTATTCTAAAGATAATTAAAGTTAAACAGATATGAAAGCCTTCATTGTTTGCCTTGGGAATTTTCGAAATAAAAGATATGCCGCTTTGTGCAATGCGTCAACACCCACTTAACCTGCACGAACTGAATTCCATGCTGTAAGCTACACCAATAGTCCACCGCGTTGCACAAGAAAACTTGATTTTAAAAGTTGTTTAATAAAATTAATTCTCCACACGACCCTTTGGACTGTTACCGTAATACAGAGGAATTCACACTTTGGTAGAGTAAATTTTTCGGTATACCCTCAAGCAATTGTTTGTTTTCGTTTTTTTTAACGCAAAAAAAATTGGAGATGTCGGAAATTTTTAATCGTGTCCGATGATATTTTCATTTCACAAACATGTTTACAGACCCAGATGGAAGGAAATTTGTGCAATAAAATAAAATTTTCGGTTGCTTGCGTTAATGTTAATAACATTCATTGGCAGAGGCATTGTTACAGCTGTTACTCCGTCCTGTTTCTTTACATTCAAGCAATTGCATTTCATTGCATCAAGCAATGATTCAATTAAAGATGATGGAACGTACTTTTGTTAACCGTAACCATTATTCAAAAATGTTCTCTGAAAATCATGCAGCATTAGCTTTGATAATTAACTCAGTGACTTGCGGTAGACATGACATCATGGGTACTTTTCCCCAGAACTAAAAGTCCAAATTGCTGGTGAAAATGACTCGGCGTAGGTGAGAGTGACTAAAATGTTCAAGTGTGACGTCAACATCAAGGATGGTACGTCATCATTTAGACAGTTGAAGCTTTATGTCTAACCGTAACATGACCTTACATTTAAATCCAGCACTTGTGAGGAAATCGTCCTAGAAATACTTTCCTTAATTAAGTTGTTAAATTAGAGGTGGCCCGTGATTTTTACGCAATTATCACACGGTATTAAAAGAACATTATTAAGCCATATGAATGTACAATAAAAGGCAAGGGTATTTAAAAGTGAATTTTCATTATGTTCTAGTTTATGCCTTACTACCATAACTAAGAAATGATTGTAGGTATCTCTTCAACACTCCAATCGTCATTAACAACTTAATCCAAAAATGTTTCTTACTCATAATATCGCCGTCACCTGCTAGCTCTTTCCCAGTACTCGGCATGAGTGTTCAAGCCACAAAAAGAATTTCAGTCACTTCAGCTGTTACCAAATTTTCAACCCATTTTAGGTTCCATACACCAAACGTTTAAGTTTCCCAAACAGAACCCAATGTTACCCGTACCGTGCCCCATAATACTTACTCAACTTCCAGGCAGTATGTAACCCACAAGATCGTGTTCTTCACCTACCGTGCAACTAAATCGCTCTTTAGTGATATTAAAAACATAATTCTCCACTCCAGAATTAACTCTGTTCGCACATCTATCATATGTAAGCTATATGACCACTTTGGATGACCATATTAACTTTATCAAGACATTATAATGAGCAGTGTATGAATGAGAACAATAAGAACATACGATTGCTCCTATTCTGTCATAATTTCTCATTCAAAATTGTTCAAATTCGACAAAGCTTGTCATCAGATTAACCTCCAGTATCAAATGAAGAAGACAGAGTATATATGACGTAGTCTTAGAAACTGGTTTTCAAAGAATGCTTTCAAATGTTTAAATCAATTCTTCTATGAATGATATTCATCTCTTACAGTTGTAATTGAAGTTCGTAATCTTTGTTTATGGTTTGTGTCAGAGAGAGAGACTTTTTGGTAGAGCAAGGACCAAAAATTTCCAGATTACTCTTTTCAAACAACAATTTTGTTACTATAGTTCAGTTGGAATTGGGGATTGCCGATTTTGTAGTTCAAGCGTTCTTGGAGATTGGTCTTAAACTTGAATGCGTTTTGAGGAGGGGAAAGGGGGACACCCTCCCGTTTGCAATTTTTTCCCCAAAACTTAGCTCGTAGATACACAATGGTGCTATGTGTTTCAATATTTTAAGATACTATAATCTTTCAAAACAAAATTTTATTAGGCTTTTTCTATTCTACTTCTTTCACGGTGATGGTAGGGTCAATTAAATCAATGAAATTCTGTCACTGTGGATAGTTTATGCCTAGACATGACAATAGGCGTTCGTAGAAAAAATATCCATTTCTCAACAACTACAGTAAAAGTTGCGTACCATTAAGGTGTGTCCTACATAGATAGCCTTTCCACGTGAGGTTGGAAAGCACGAAGAGATCAATCCTGCGTCTTTCATGTGTTACTATAGAAACGCTAATACAGCATTTTGGCTGACGATAGTTGAAACTTAGGGGCTAACCGAAAAGTTTTATTGCAATTTGCAAAGGTGCTGTAAAAGCCCTTTACTAGCGAGCTGCCCAGGATTCTCTTTAATGGTGCAGTTTAGAGGAACTGACCCGGTAAAGTCCAGTGGCAAAGCCCAGGAACCTTTGGGTAGCCTATTTACAAAATTATGATCATCAGAATGAAGTTTTTATGTGTCAAAAACTTGCAATGACAACGGTCAAGCCACATAGATCATAACAGATCACCTTAAATTAAATTATACTTAGACTAACTGTCGGTCAAGTTGATATGGGGACTAGCAGTTGGTAGGATATTAACTGCGAGAGGAATTGCAATGACTTTTAAGATCACCAAGAAATTTAGGATATTTTATTGCATTTTAGGTAAGGTTTCTGATAAGTTTTTGGAAGAACAACTGTACATTCTAAGACAGTCGATGACCATGCGTTGCAAAAATAGTAAGGCGAAAATATATACCTTTCAGAGACTTTGAAGGCTTTGTGGGGTCAATCGCTATGTCCTTCCCCTTCCCTACCCCTCTTTTGGTCACGTCCTACTGGCAATGAGTTCTGGAAAAGATCTATGACCTCCTCATTAAAGATACTCCCATTGTCACTTAGGGATATGTAAGGTTTGGTTATTCTGAGGATAATACCTTCTTATGAACCACTTTTAAAGGTCAAAAGTATCCCAAGCTCTTGTTAAAAAACAGTTCACTTTGTTAGGTCACAAAAAAGAAATCGAATTCGGAGTATAAAAACAAACTGGCGTTGTCTACGCTGTTCTCCATGTTCGATTTCCCTTGTTCAAAGAGAGACGGCGGGCAGCGCGCACAGTGAAAATAGGTTTTTTTTTTTGGGGGGGGGGTTTTAAATGCAAGGACTTTATACCCAATAAGAGATCTTAAATTACAATTTCCAATACGGATTTGAAGTCAAAGTAGGTTTTCAAGCATAATGTAGTGCCAATCAAGTGACTTGTACAATTTCCATCCTTACACATCCATGCACAGATGAATTTCTTCACTAGCTTATGAAAATCCTACAATATTTGCTCCATGTAAAACACTACCAAACTTGAACTGATAATGATGTTAACCTTCGCGGTTAGGAGGAATTATCTCCAACCCATGCCTTTTTACACTTAGCAACCCATCGTATCTCTTAATTGCAACAATCATTCTTATCTTGTTATTGGACAGATAACCCTGTACAACATGTTTCTCACAAATACGACTTGAACACAACAGTTTTTGCCACAAAAATGCTCGCAAATGAGCTCCTTAACATTCTACACAAAGAGTGACTGAACAAAGTATATTACCTGGGTAACCATGAATTTGACCCCTTTGTATAATAGGCCTATGGTCGTTTGGTAATATGAAAGAGGATTTCTACACGAGTGCAATAATGACTGCGTAGAATGTTTGTATCTAAGTATTTCTCATTTGTCAATTTGACTTTCTCACTAATGAGTTAGCCTATTTCCACCCTATATCATTTCGTATTTAAAGATCTCCTCAAAGTCAGAGCTTTACCTCTGATTTCATTCCTGTAATTTTTCATTTTAAGCTATAACATTTTCTTATTCCAGTATTATAGACAACACGTAACCTGGACTAAACACATTTTATACACATAAAGATGTCTTTCTTGTCGCCGTTTTACATCCCAATCAGGCATCGGTGTCAGTTTATTGTCCGGATTTCTCTGCAGAGATTGGGGAGATAGCTATCCCCTCGGTCAAACCCAATATAAAACAATTCAAAATATTGAAAGCACTACCATGACGTCATATATAGTTCTTTAAAGTTATGTGGCGGTCTGTTTACTTTAAAGCGTAGACTAAGGTAGCCTATAGCAAGTACTTCCATAGATATAACCTATAGCCAATGCAACGGTTACAAGGAAACCTAGAGGTATGAATGAAGAAGACTTTTTGAATTCATTCGCAAATTCTGTGAATTCTTGTTGACAATTTGGATAAAAGGTTGGGTTGTCAAAATTAACTGGATGCATATTCCAGGGAGCAATCCTAACACTCCTCACATTACTAGTTTACGTGCTTGGCTTTGTCAGTTAAAAATCCTTCGTAAGGGTTTCCCTCCCTAAAGGTTTTAGTGAAAGCAGATAACGGTCATGCATCGAGATTAACCACCAAGTATATAAAAAACGGCATATTCGAAAGCACTGTGATGGAAACATCCTCATTTTGGACATTTTAAAGGGAAATATTGCGTTTGTTTTACAGAAAATTTTCATATTTTTTAAACCAGTGTAAATAGATACAGAATGATAGACAATTCTAAATAACTTAGGCAGTACGGTAGCTTTCTTTTCAAGAAATAAGCTTCTCATAGGAAGAAGTTTCGTTATATGTGGCACAAAAGTAATTTGTTCCCCCAAACTTTCAAAAATTCAAATGATGCAACATTTGTCACGCTTGTTATACATAATATTTTGAGGAGATAAAGCTATTGCTAGAGTTTATTGGTGATACTGAACGGTTTAATAATGATTTAAGGTATATTCTTTGTATGCCATATTGGTGCATTTTAAACACAATATTTCCCTTTAAGGTAGGTTTCGAAAGATGCCTTACAGTTCTCAGCATGCACACGAACACGTATTCTGTGGTGTTCGGTCGATTTACAAACAACGAAGATGTATATCATATAATTTATAAGTTTATGATACCGTTTTTTTTTTTTTTTTGTGCTGCTATATTGCGCTTGGTTGGTGTATGTAGTGTAATGATATCTTGTGGCATGTTGAGTTATGCTGTGTTGGAATTAAGTAGCCTTTCTTAAACCATTTATGTTCCATGGGGATCTGGCTCCTTTTGAGAGCAGTTATTCACCTGTGTAGACTAACTTACAAAATCACTGATACGCGCTTAAAAGTATAATTCAGGGCGGTATCATTTACTTACAGAAAAGCAAAACGAAGTCTGAGGAGAATAATGACAACTGTGCTCTAAATAAAAACAAGTACTGTACCTAGTCGGACTGGGATGCTTACAGCAGGGAGCACACCCTGCTTACAGACCCTAATTTTTCGAAACAGGAATGTCTTTCTACGTTGTTCTTTATTTGAAATTTTGCTAAGACCATAAGCTTGGGAAGCTGTTGTAAGGTGATGGGGGAGAGGGAGAATGTTTCATACTGCCCTCGTGAGGAGAGATCTCAGGGCAGAGGATTCCCCCTCCTCCTTTGGATAAATGTTGAACACTTAAATGTTCCTGGATTTAATTTCATGCTACCTTTCCTGCATTTTGTAAATATATTATTGAAAGATTTTTATATTTTATGGAAAAAGTTTGCAAAATTTCATGGTGTAGACAAATAAGACGCTTGTACCTTGAAAGCATACTTCAGTCCCAAGATTTTTGACTAGATCCCCCCCCCCCCACGGCGCTTTCTACGCCCATTGCTAGAGTGGTGAGTATGCTATGATTAGTATAGAGGCTACTTAAATCAGTGAAAATGAAGTTGATGCAACAAGAGTGTGTCTTTGAGTAAGTACTTCCAGGAGGTAAGTAGTTGCGTTAACCTTATTCTGAAGCATCAGACAGAAAACAAAAGCAAAGTCGGCTTGTTAACTGATCCACTCGAGGGCGCTTCAGTCCGGCGCGTAACCGACTTCGTCGGCTGGGGAACCGATTTTAGAGGCAAGCCAAATGTCAAATGGGAAGAAAGCCGGAGTACCCGGAGAAATAACCACGTACATTCGAACCCATGCACATGTGATACACATTGGTGCACAGCAGCTGGACCAGACCACTCTGCCACTCAACGACCTATCAGACAAACATGACCAATGTTTTCTTTCTTTCCCTTACAAGTGTCTGGCAGGCTGCTTCAGAACATAAATATTGCATATTAATTGTAAACCAAAGAATCATTCTCTGTGAATTCCGTAACAAAATCATTGTCTCAGGATTAAATGGCATTTTTTGAAGAAGGTTTGGGGTGACTCCGTTTGCCCCATATAAGTAAATTTGTCTCATATATTGTCTGAAAGTCATGTTACCTTCACGCCTTGATTTCAAGGATACTTGATTCTCCCAAAGTAACGTAAAGTTGTACCATTGCTTTATTTTCCGAGGTCATTTTATCGTATTTCACATGCTACTCTCTCTTTGCCTTGTGGATATTTGCAATTCTGTCGTTTTAATTGACATTGTGTTTTTAATGTCTCGTAGTTGTGTGACGTACCTTTAATTGTGAATTGTAATATGAGCCATTTACAAAAGCCAATACGATTATTGTCATGTAAACATACTTCAATCAGTCACAACTTCATTAACTTGATTAGTCAAAAGCCATGTTTTCAAGAACCATCCAAACGGCATCTTTTAAGAGAGATAAAACGCAGAACAATATTAGTGTCTACGCATGTAAGGCTTATTTGGCATTCGACAGGAAATTATCGGTTCTCCCCACGCGTCAGACACAAACGTCTAAAAAAATCCTTCAACATGTTGCAAAAAAAAGGGATTTTAGTTGACTGGTTGAGGAGAAACGTAAAATATCAGACCGACTGGAGGTAAAACAGGTCTTGAAAGGTCATAATTATACAACGCCAATGGATCGGGTATGCTGAAAGAACTTACATTGGTTGTTAAATTACCGTCATAAGTATGAATTTGGGATCTTTGGAATGTTAAAAAGGTCACTTAGGGTGGTGAAGCCGTGACTGTTGTTAGATACCAAGCCCATCATCCTTTAACCCAGCCGGGAATCGAACCCTGACCTACCAGTCACAATGCCAAATTCCTTTAATGCTACCAAGTTTATCCTTACAATGGCAAAATATTTTATTTTATTTCATTTATTTGTTTTATCACAAAATAACATTTGCAAGTAACAGATAAAGTAGATATAAAAACGATGAAAAACAAACATGAGAAGGTGAAATTTTTCCCTTTCCGATCTCACGACCACAAAGTCACACCACCCCACCCCGTCCACCCTACTACGACATTAATATTTACTATGAAGTATTTTAGTATCTTTACTTAAAGAAGCAGCTGGTGGAATTAGCAGAAACCTTTGGGGTAGACTGTTCCATATTATGATTGATCGATAATTTAGATTCTTTTATTAGCACTTTTCGACTTATGAATAGAAAAAATTTGGTTAGACTGCCTAGTAAGGTAGTTATATACAGATTTGTTGATTGCATAAAAAGAAAAAGAACTAGGCAGTAGCTCATTCAAACAACGAAAAGGAATTGCTGCTATTGTTACTGTAATTGGACACCTCAAATGTTTAAACATATAATCAGTATACCGACGTAATTCATTTGTAATCTCTAGCTCTTATTTCGGCGATTTTTGTTAAACCCCAGTCCCACCCTTACGACTTTGGGTGGCGAATGGCTACGAATGTAGAAATCGTGGACATTCCCCTTAATTCTTATTGGGTTCTTGTTGGAGTCCTGATAATTCGGGGCAGTTCTCCTCTATTCGCCTGAAAGCCACTACAGCTTCGAAATGTTCAAAACATTCGGGGTAAAGTCACGATTAAATGTGTTCGTACTGCATTCTTACTGGGTTCGTACTTCATTCTTACTGTGTTCGTACTCGTATTCTTCCCCTGCCGTAGCGATTCGTGGTGGTGGCTGTCAATCATTTCCCCACGCTCCGGGAAGAATGCAGTACGCTAGACTACGAACTACTGCGCATCCAGTACGAACCGAGTACGAACCCAGTACGAACCATGGCGAACACAGTACGACTCACGAAGCACACAGTACGCATGTGACACGAACTAGGAATAACCTAGTACGACGAACTGACACGAGTCCGCTACGGATCAGTACGAACCACAACGAACCAGCCACCGCCCAGTACGCGTGCGCCACGAATGTGGCACGCATGCATCACGTTCCACGGCGAACCGAAATCCGACTGCCTCGGACTATATAAACCCCGATATTTCAAGCACGTCACAGTTCCCTTTTCGCTTCCAGAAAAAGAGAACAGCACAGAATTTTATCACTTTTTCAAAACTTGGTTTGTATCAAGTTAAACTTGAATACAAAATTCACTAACATGTCTACAAGGCAAAAGAGCACGTCAAGAGGCAAGAAGGCAGAAAGGGTGACGCCAGGATTTGCCCAACAGCTGGGGGCCAAGCTCCCCGACAGGGGCCATCAACCCGAAGCCCTGACAAAAGTCAAAAGGATGAGGAAAGTAAAATTTTCGGGGAGGGCGCTGAAAATTATTGGCTTTTTTTTCAAAGAATTGAACAGTTGGGAATTTTATTGGTAATTTGAATTGAATTTTTATAGAAGAAAATTTGAAAACATGAGTTTTTAAAGGAAAAGTGGAAAATATGGAGTCTTAATTGAACAATATGCCCTTCCTTTGAGCAAAATCAGGCTAATCGTCCTGGTGACTGAAGGTCGTTGGGATTACATATTTGATCGTACAAATTAAGGCTCCCCGTCGAAATTGGAAAATTTCCCCCACGGGGGAAGCCTTCCAGGACGGGGGTATGGCCCCTCGGCCCAGCCCGCTGGCTCCACCCTTGGAAGGCAGTCCAGAAAAAGACCGTCCAGGAGGATGTGGACCCTTCGAGAGCTGGGACAGAAATGATAAACTTGTCTGGGAAGCACCAGCTTTAATACTGTCAGAAAAACAAAATGCACAGACATTGTTCATTTCGGAAGCGTCTATACGACATTCTTGGGAATTCGCCTATGTTCGTACCACTTTCACGTGGCAACCGTGACGCAATTGTGGTGGTGTGCAGTAGTTCGTGGTGGTTTGTACTAATTAGTGGACATTCGTATGACGTTCTTACTGCGATCTTAGTGCCTTCGCTAGTAAGACAGGTGCCGAGCAAAATTATTTATCTGCATTTTTGTGCGTGTACGCTGCAATGGTACCCTTATACTAAGCAAATGGCGCACTTACTGTTCGGTGACGTCATTCGCATACGGTCTATAAAGCCCCATTCCCACCATCACGACTTTGGGCACGAACGTCGTGCGTACAGTATGTGTAAAAAGTCATGTTCATTATCCAGCTAGCTAAATTATTTGTCCTTTAACCGATGTCAGCGTGACGTCCGTACACAGGGTCTATGCCTATAAAACAGACAGCTAAGTTTTGTACCGATTGGATACAAGGGCATGCTTAGTCTACATTGTGCGTTCAGTTTGTGTAAAAAGTCATGCTCATTATCAGCTGGCTTCATTGCTTGTCCTCTACATGAAGTCAGCGTGACGTCAGTGCACCGTCTATGCCTATAAAACAGACAGCTAAATTTTGTACCGATTGGTTACATGGGCATGCTTAGACTACGTCGCGGGTACGGTATGTGTATTAGTCATGTACATTATCTAGCTAGTTTCATTACTTATTCTCTAACTTGACGTCGGCGTGATGTCAACGCATAAGGCCTATAAAGACAAGTAGTAGCGGTCATATTTTGTATTCGGCTGGACCGAAATAATTCCACTTTTGAAGTCGTAGGAAGTTAATGTGTTCGATCTTCTGCGCGAGTAAAACAGACCACCGTCAAAATTTGTTTGGCAAGAAATGTTCACTATGTATCTAAATTTTGTTTTCTTCCATTCCAAGCTGTTGTTCTTTGTGGATCTACACAAGACTGAAGTAATTTAAAAACAAAAGTGTGAAGATGTGATGGGAAGTTGTACATGATATGTTCTTTCTAATACCTATGCATGACCACGCTCATAGATTAGTTTCACACATTATATCATCAAAAATTAAAACATGAAACAGTTCTGTCCACCCATGTTTAAGCATCTTGGCTCGATAGAGAGGTGACGGTGTGATTATATTTATACTAAACGGAACTTGATTTGAACAATGAAGAGAATACAGTGGGAAGAATTATGTGCTCACGAAACTCCGTGTGCCACCGTTCCAATGCAGAGACCTTACAGTATAACATTGTAATGAGAAGAGTTTTTACAGATGCCGTTCGACAGTCAATTTCAAAGAAAAAGTAGCTTCGTCCTCTTCTATCTATCTTTTGTTAACGGAGTAAGATTTGATGGGTTATCTCTAGATACCAAGTCCATGACATTTATATTCTCCGCGGCGTTACAATGTCGTAAACCTGGTAAACTACCGTATGTATGTTTACTACTTGGAATCACAACCAGAGCAAGGAAGAATACTGAACGAGATACAGTTCTGCGCCGATACAAGGTGTAAAGATCGCACTGAAACGGTCCTCGATGTGCGATTTTAGCATTCGTAAATAACGTTACAGTTCAATCTCTGATAAGCTTCTTGCGAATGCGGAAGGTTAAACACGCCACACGTGACCCAAGATACCTGTATGCCAAGACACAATCAGAAAGTTGCATGAGACAATCATACCAGGTTACTATCTGCCATTTTGGTATATAATTCGAGTGACTGCCTAATAAATAAAGTGGTCCAAGATCTCAGTTTCTGAAATACTATGGCTCCAATTCTTTTTATATGCCGCACTTCGGCGAAATTGGATGTTTTTTCGGAGTGTCAATTCTTATAAGTAATTAATTCAAAGGTCTTATTTAGTATGATCTAATTTTATTATCAATGGTTTATGTCTAATGCATTATGTCTCAAGTGCTTTACGTGACTGTTCCACATTAATATTGCGTGGCTTAACTGTCATTAAGAGCTATTTTTACTTATGGTCACATGTTATGTTTATCACCAAATTTAGTTTCTCGTATTCTGTTATTTATCTCTATTTCACTAGTTTATGCTTTCTTATGACTGCAGCTTGTATTTTTATTTTCCATTTTTTATTATTCTTTATTTCATACTTTGTCCTCTGGTGAATTACCCGCCCTCATCCCAAAGTTAAATAAATAAATAAAACATCTGTAAGTGAATATATTTGTGAACAAAGATTTTGTTCTTATTCCATTGGCAGCTAACTTTAGACTATTTCTTATTACAGCTTAAAACAAATCTGTTTCATACCAAGTCAAATCAAAGCATCAGGACCCCAAAACAGTGTAATTGAAACGCACATGACTCAAAGTGTCGATTAAGAGAAATACTTAAGAAGCCATTCTCGTTTATTTACAGACAAGTCCTTAGTGGGTCATAATCCTTCATTCACACTCGAGTTTAGTCAACTATTCACATTGAATAAAGCACGATCAACCACATTCGGTAGCTCAAACGCACGTACTTTCAACCTCGATAGTTAGACTTTCTCAGGAAACAATTATCACCAATGGCAATGATTGATTTTTCTATATTCACGTAGATGAGAGATAATTAGCAAAAAGGTGTATGTTAAACGTTGCCAAGGTTGTCGTGGTAATTAATATGACTAAGACTTTGCTAAGCAACATTTACGATCAATTTAATTTTAACAGGAACTTCTCTTTGAATAGTTTTGCAGCTATTTTTGGTAAGAAAAAGGATTGCATATCTTCATGAATTACTGATATGTCATGGCGGCAAAATTGTGACACTTCGAAATTATGAGTAAGTGTCTATGGTCACATTATTTTACGGTAACTTCTAAAGGTGTTTAAAAGAAAAACACAGACTTCATTTCTCTTAATATAAGGCCTTTATTCCTTTGTGTAAAGCTCCAAGAAGGCTATCTGAGAGGAAATCACTTTCTTACAGAAGATTGCAAGGCAGAAACAAAGAAGTCGTTTCCCTAGTGTCTCTCTTGCTACGCAAGTTTTCAGAAACGGTAAAAGTGTGCTTTAATATCTGTGGTACATATTTGTTTAACACGCTTTCATTTACGATCAAATTGAACCCATAACACGTATTTGAGTTTTAATATCCAAAACATACACACGACACCATAAGTCTGAAAACAGTTCAATTGCCATGGTGTAAAGTTGATGAAGCGTCTGGATGATACCTGTCGATGAAGATACTGATGGAGGTTATGCACAGGACCATGTAAAGTACAAACGATGGACAAACTAATGAATTTTAGTGCTTTACACAAAAGACATGTTATTTACTCTAAAAACACGGTTTAAATTTGCACCGAATCTGATCATCGGCAACGACCCAAAATGTAGTCTCGTATACAACTAGAATTTAAGCAGGACTGCTGACCGTTCAACCACATTTATATAAATATTTGACTTTATTTTAGTTCAGTGTTTAATTGACCAGATTACTTCTTGGGTGTAGTCTATATTAGGAGACAAAAACCTTCATCACATTCTTCTGGAATAGCGGTAGCAAATAGGTAAATTAAGCAACAACATCAGGTTTCCCACATGCCTACCTACGTATCTACATACATTCTATCATCTTGGAAACTTTCATGAAAACATTTTTAAAACATCTTGCAAAGCACTACTTTTTCCAAAGGCCACTCGACTCTCTGATGAAGAGGCAAGGGGCGAAACCAAATGTTACTCCCGAAGGAGTTGTGCTCCTCAAAAGAGCTATGTTCCCGAAGGACAAAACACTGTGCTTAGGTTATTAAGTAAGTGCACTATGACTCACAGTGTATCAGAATGACATTTTCAAGTCATTTTTCGACTAGACATTTTCAGATTACAAATTTGAACTATTTTAGCATGCATAAAAGAAAACGGCTACAAAACAGGTGTCGACGAGTCTTACACTTGCCTTAGATGTGAATACACATTCACATCTACGGGTTAATACTGTATTATAATTACATGACAGCATTAAAAAAAATTCATATAAAATATTGAAAAAACGGGTTTTTCCCAGAATTCTTTGCCGTATGCTTTTTTCTCGTAAGAACTAAACTGTCAGTATTACACTTTCATTTCCTTCACTTAAAAGGTTTTTTTTTTTTTCAATTTTCTCTTTTATTGGTGATTTGCGTGTTTGGTGATTTCTTTGTTCTTTTGGAAAGATTGATTTCCGACGCATCAATTTTTACAACAAGTTTAGAGGTTAACTTGAAAGTCACATCCAATCTCCATGAATGGTTCGCTACTCTTCACAATTCTAATAGACGTCGCTTCGGTTAACTTTTATAGATATGTTTTAACCCATGTACGGTACTCACTGTTGTACATTGAAGATTACCCATGCTTTGTGAGACAATATTGACCACAAATATACGACAGCCGGTTTGCTTCATTAAACCTAAAAGTTGTCAACGTCTATTGTCTCGAAGTGACATCGATATAACAATTGTATCTTCAGTAACATCACAAAATCAATTTTGATGTAAATAGTTTATCGATTTATCAACTTTCCAATTTTGGATTCTAAGGTCTTCATCTAACAATAAACTGGTACTTCCAGGCAACGATGGCTAGGAAAGAAAATAAGAAATTTTACCAAACATTTGGTGTTTTGGCACTTTTCAAACGTTGTACTCATTTTATAAGACTCCAGAATATCATGATAGTAAAATAACGAGAATTTATCTCAGCCATACAACGTTTGTGTATGAGGGAAGTTACTCTCAGTATTACCGAAGTTATGAAAGATTGGTATTTTTCCTATGAACCAGCCATCAGTAACTGGCACCTGTACCGAATCGACACCTTCACGCAGTTAAAAGGGAAAGGTAATGGCAAAAATAATGTTATGTACTACCTCGTATACGCACGAAAATACAAATGCTCATAAGTAACAATTTAACATAGATGTATATAATGTATATGACACATTAAATATAAATTTTCCCATTGAACGTTTCGATGAACCATACATGAATAAACATGAACCATAAATGATTAAATATAACAATGACGTCAGAACCAACGAAATCTTCGGCCAACGTGAACAACTTTACCTAGTGTGTATAGTGTACATTTCTGTGTATAAAAATGTATGTTGACATAAGTTCTTATGTATTAATTCTGATGAAAAAGTAAAAAAGAGATTACTTATAAATATACCTACTCGAAATTTATTTCAAATCTCTCATGCATTTAATCTAAATATTTTTTCCAGTATTTTTCGGGTATGTTTTCACTTATATTCATTGTTCTTCGTTAAGTGTTAAGCTTTCTGGAGGAATGTGAACAAACATTTCTACTTTAGCAATGGGTTAACCTCGCATCTCTTTAAGGAGCAGAACTTCGCACGTCAGGTTTTTAGGTTGGTCATGTTGAGTTGAAGTTGTCCCTTTGGGGACGTAGCTTTTTGCCGGAGTATTGTTTTGGTTTCGCCCCATGGCTCTTCGCCAGAGAGTCTAGGACACTTGGAAAAAGTTACCCTCGCTTGTCGACCTTTTGGCTAAGATTATGTGTAGTATCTCTCCTTTTTAGCCAGTCAAGAACGGGACCACGCATGGCTGACCCTTGATGTAGAGAGGTCTGAGGTTGAGAGGTTGGTCAGTTACGTTTTGTGTCCTTTCGGGGACGTAGCTCCTTCAGGGAGCAGAGCTCCTTCGGGAGTAATTGTTGGTTTCGCTCCTTGGCTCTTCGCCAGAGAGTCGAGGGAGCTTTGGAAAAAAAGCAATGGGTTAACCTCATAATTGTATGATCTCAAGATATCATAATAAGAAAACCCTAACTTGAGTGTCATTGGACACGCTGTTCATGCACATGCTCATAAAAAGAATTTTTCTGTATACTAGTTTTCTTTTTATGAAATTGATCATTTCATATGATGTTTATTGCAGTCAAAGGTCCATACTCTTTGTAGAAGCATATTCAAAGAATCAAAATGTTTTGTTTTTCTGATGTAGACAAATTTGTAAATGTTGTACGTATATATGATTTCTCAAAAGTGGATGTGCAGATGCCTTGCAAAATAAAATGTTTTTGTTAAATGTACCATTTAATATGCACATACCGAATAAAAGAGGATGGAAAACAGTTTTCTTTATACTACATCTATCCATGTACTCTGTTGAAAAGCACAGTGTATTGCATTGAACCCGCTGAAATCGTTGTATGCACTCTTTAAATTACACGGGGAGCAAGAGTTAATTTGCTTTGACTGCTTGATTGTCCTCGTTTCTTGAGCACGAACCTAATGTTTTAATCAAAACATAATCAAAAGTAAGGAAAGATATGATATGATATGATATGATATGGTATGGTACGGTACGGTACGATACGATACGATACGATACGGTACGGTACGATACGATACGATACGGTACGGTATGGTATGATATGATATGATATGATATGATATTGTAATGTATTGTATGATATGATATGATATGATATAATCTACTTCCTGACGTAACAATACGGCCCAGTGACCTTTCCGAGAACACACACTTATTCATCAAAACGTCATTTGTACCAATTCGTCGTTTCCAACGCGTACATGAATAATTAAAGGTGTTGTTTCAAAAATTTTATAAAGACAACATCTACTGATAGCTTATTTTAAAAGTACGTAGGACGTGGCCAGACACTTTCACAGTTGGTTGACTTTTCAAATATTTCACAAACGATTAAGACAGCTTAGTTTCATTGAAAAGTTGTAAATTTGAACAAGGAAGAGAAAGAACCAACGCGCTTCGGTAGGTGGGGACTAATCAACTTAAGTTTTCCCCTGGGAGTATGGTGCCCGTCCGTCACCTGATCCCATGCAAACGACTTTCCTTACCGGAGGGTAGTATCCACACTCAAGAATTTTCAACCATACGTGTTCAATAGCGCCGTCACTCTTTCCTTGAAACATTTAACGCATTTTGTAATTACGGACGATTAAAATAAATCGTGGGACGGATTTAAGACCACAGCGTCAAGGGTGGAAATTTTCAAGTTTTACTAAATTAACGAACACTGAAAAAGATCAAAGTCACGGTATTTCACTTTCAATTCTCACTTCCAAATGAAAATATTTCAATAAAGTCAGCCTCTTGTTTCCATTTTTCATAAGTTTTGTTGCAACATTTTTGTGAAATATCTTTAAACACTATATACGAACGTCATTAAAATGTAACACATTTTTTTACAATCAGCACAAAGGGTTTTTTAAACATGTTTTGTGAATGGTAGAATAATCTTAATGTATTTGAAAATTTATTTACTGGAAAGATCTTTAAAAGCTGAGTTCCTGATCTTGGTAATTAAAATAAAGTACAGGGAAGTACCCCTCTAGACCCTTTCACTATCGCAGGACTATCTGAGAGCTTCTCGTTAAGGGTCGTGTCCCTTCAAGGTAACAGCGTTTGTGGGCTCGTAGTCAAGGAGGGGGAGAGGGGGTAACCGCCCGAACATATTTTTGTATTTTCTCTAATGAATTTTTATGCTATTGCATTTATTTCGCCTATTTTTATGCGGTAGGCCTACAAGTTTTTATAGATGCACACAAAAGAGTGCCTCTTCCAGCGATCTGGCAGGCATATTTTGACAAACGTTTTTTGTACGCTTTGCGCCAACATATGGTGGAGCTACGCTTAGATGGTTTGCCTACAGGCTTCGCCCCTCCTTGACAAATTCCTAGCTACGCGCCTGGGCGTTTGGGAGTATTCTGAGGTTTTCGTTTGCAGTGGGGTATATTAGACTGGAATTTTCTCAAAAAGCTTACATCTATCTAGTCTACATGTACCTTAGATATTTTTGTTTGCTCTTCCTGTATTTTTATTGTTTTATATTTTTTTTCAGCAAATTATTCTCACAAAACAAAACAACGCAATTTTGTTAAACATAATAAGCTAGTCTTCCCATGGAGTTTAAATTTTGTCATTAACCTAGAAATCATCTTCGCTTACTTATTGTTTATCAGAAACAAGGATGTGGTGTTCAGATGCAGTGCATATATCTTCTTTGTTTTTACTATTTATTTCATTATTTTGGTTTCTGATAAAACAAAATAACCCTGGATTTTTTTAAAATTCTGTCATCCAGAGCAGCATGAAATAAGAATATTGTTCTCTAGTTCGCTGTTGTAAACGTGGAGTCATTAAGAAGACACTGTCTCGTTACCAAGGCAACGACTTACGCAAGGAACAGCTCATATTGGAAGCCTAACCTTACACGTAGCAATGTTTTCGCTGCCTACCAAAACTGACTGTATAAAACTAATGCCTACGTATTCATCTTATAAAGTATATTCACTTTCCTTAAAAATGTGAAATTGAACGATTTTCCCAAAATAAATGAAGACAATATCATTTTAAAATTTCATCGATTGTTTTTCCTGCGTATTTAATGTACAAAGAAACACGTTGTTAACGTACATTTTTGTGCAGAACTGAGAAGAACGGTAAAGATGACTTCTTATGTACTATGCCAGCGACTCCTCTTTAATGAAAAAGTTGAGTCGTAGAGTGTAAGGAAAGTTTGCATCTTAATGATCTTTATGCATGAAGCCAAAGATACTGGCTTAATTAACGATAGATGGAAATCTTACCAAATGAAAATTCCTTTGTACTTCTTTTAATGTCGTTTAACGGTTCAAAGATGGGACAATTCTAGGTAGTGCAGAAAACAAAATATATGAAACAGCCCACTGTTCCATTTTTTTTTAAATTTTTTGAACCCTGCATAAATTAAGTCTTAATTACTGTTCGGCCATTTTTTCAATTTGCAAGGTGTGTGAGATTAGTGTTTTTCAAGGAGATAGCTGTTACAAATGTCGTTGAAAAGAAGTTTGAAGGAAGATAGAAATTATATCCTAATAAGCATCCCAAGAGTCCCTCGCTCTACGTCAACACACATACATACTTATTTCATGGAAAGGTGTGAAACAGACATTGATGTTTTCATCAATGGTCTATATTTCATGATTGGTAATAAGAACTATGGCTATTTTCCACCTTTTCGATGTTTTTGACAAGAAAAAGGCGTGTATGACATATGCATGTCAACAGAGCTAATAGCGTACAACAATAGAAAAATAGAGGGGAAATGTTAACAGCACGCAAATTTCCCAGATAACTGTCATATGTTGTGATGGACCAACATGATGTGTATCTTAAGTACCATAAAACTGCGTGCGTAGCTTTCGGGCTTGCTTTGTTCTGATACTTACCGAGCGATGACTCTTGTCACCTTCGTGAGGAACGTTCAAAAAAAGAAAGGCTGCTTATTTTGAGAATACACAAGAAACGAAAGGTGATAAACTTTCATGGGATAGTACGTCTATCGCACTGCAAAACGTCCTTTAGGAGAATCGATCAAAAACTGTTTAGGTAAACGGTTTCTTCGATGTTGTGGTTATAACATAGCTGTGCATATATCCATTTCATTCGAATGCAATAATTTGCTTTAGCACTTTTTGCCCGATTGTTTCTCATGCCTTTATAAGGGGCTACAAGAGCATGATGATTTTTTCACATATTATGTATAAATAACAGAACTAATCGAAAATATAGATGTGACGTTTGCAAATTCTTCTTGGGCTGAGATACTTTAAGGATTGTACTTGTTTAACATTATATATAAACGTATATTAATCAAAATAATTTAATAAAATGTATTTATTAATTATTCAACTGGACCTTCTGATAAACGTACAAGCGAGAAACTCTGAGTAGAGGCTTTTTTGCTTTTACGCCATAACTAAATTAATTTATATTATTATATTATTATTGTTCGCAAAATTAACTTGAGCTGGTTAGTCCTGCCACTTTGACACTTTTCGTATTTGGACACTTTATATATAAATATATATATATATATATATATTGTTTCAATTTCCCTTTACGAGACCGCTGTATCGAGATTTCTCCTAACGTTACGGATAAGTGGTATATATATATATATATATAGGCTATATTGGCTGATGAGTGGGTTATCCCCACGAAACTCAGAGTAGCGAAGAATATACCATGAATTGCTAACTGCTCTGCTGATCATTGTATAAGTATATAT
>WURT03215438.1:0-26899 GCA_009936505.3 Holothuria glaberrima
GTGTATCTTTATTTGTATGTATTGACTCTCACACCTCCGAGGAGGTATTAAAGAGTAAATAAACTGAAACTGAAACTTCCCTTGATGGTGCACCCTATCTGACTATATGATGACTTTTCACAGCTGTTGAAGTCTTTCACAAAATGCAATCCCTAATGGAGTTTCACTACAATATGGATGGGCAATATATATGCAAAGAAAGAATTCTTTACCTACAAAGATGAAAATATGCAGTGACTTTTTGGGAGATTGGATTTTTGAGCTTCCTTTTCAATGCAAAATAAGTGCTTAAATTTGGCCAGAGGGGATAGTTCTTGCCAGTAAATCTATTTCATCTTTGCATGATTTTTTTCCGTAACTACTGTAATGTAGCTCACTGTTTTAAATTCAGAAATACAAGAAAGAAAAAGGATTGTGTAAATCAGTTATCTTGCTACATCTTATTTGCATTATTCTAGCATGCTGAACACAACTCTGAGTAGTGTTGACATGTCCCAATGTTTACAATTTGGCTAGTAGCCCACCCCTTATTCTCCATTCTGTATACTCTGGGGTTTTGGAACTGGGAGAGGGAGGGATGCTTCAGTCCCCTGTCAGTAGTTTTCGTTTTGGGGTCTTTTGTCTCAAAAATTTTCAAAATTACCATAGAAAATGTTAAGATACCGGAATTAAATAATTTGAACCACCAATCATGGGCACCCTCTGAAGGCATTCTAAATTGCAACACTGTAATGTATATAGCACATAAATGTGTGCAGAATGGAATTTGAAAAGCACTGAACATAGCATAGTTGTGTGAGAAATGAGGAAAGCAACATTGCAAGTGGTGTATAGACAGCACTGTTTTTTTGGGGGGGGGGGGATGGAGAGGGAAAGGAGGATGGAGAGGGAAAGGAGGAAGGGAAGGGGAAGGGAGAACCAGAAGAGTGTGCAGAATTATATTTTGCAGAAGATTTATGATGCCAACCTGTTAGCTGAAGCAATTGCACTGTACTGTATGGCTACATTCACATGGGGGAGGGGGATACAGGGGTAACAGGGCGGAAGGAAAATGAAAGAGGGGACAATTGCTCTCCCTTCAGGCTTTGTTCATGAGGGAAAACATTTAATAGTGGTACAGGATGGATTTTAATTTGGACTTTTTTATTGTACAAAGTGTGCATCCTTTTTCCCACCCCCAAAATGAAGAAAAAACCAAAATTTTGGTGACATCATAATTGGCATACATTGCTAAAATGCTTGGATACATACGCGAGCTGATGCTTCTAATCTTATTTAATAAATCCCTCTGGATATATATTAAAATTATCAAGATTATTTTTTATTTTTTCATTTTGACAAGGCTATATTGGTCTGTTATCAGATGAAGATGAATTTCATGATTCTTGGTTTACTTCAGTGACTAAAAATCCACTTAAATTAACCTCGTAAACACGAATGCAGGTAACATGACACCCATCATATTGTTTCCCTTATCTTGTAGACATATGGAATTATATTGTGTAACAGTCTGTAACAGCTGATTCCGTAGCCTAATGTTATACAATCACATTGCTGCCTAACACAACACAAGATCATGGCAGATCTGTCACAGCATTATCGTAATAACTATGTGGTACTACAGAGGGCAAACTATGTGGTACTACAGAGGGCCCTGTCCACCACATGAACATTCATAAAGTATACACCAATGTCTTGTAAACATGTATTACGTCAATCTGAATATTCTTCCAGTCTTTTTTGACATAAAGCTCTTCAGATATGGTAAAATTATCACAATGTATTCTTTTCCCTTTTTGAAGAGGATGTATTGGACTGTTATCAGAAGAAGAAGAATCAATATCACATGATCCCAGTTTTTATTTCACTTATCAAATCCATGCAGCCATGCAAACTAAACCATTAAAGCTGCAGGGTTATATGACACCCACAGAATCCTGTCTTCCTAAATTTTAACTCCATCAAAGCCTCACATTTATTCTTATCAAGTTATATTCCTCAGGCCCCTGGGGAAACCAGTGAATGTATGCTGTGTCGTATCCCATTTCTCAAATCTTGATTCAACCTCTGCAAAATATCATGACCGGCTTTGACATTTTGCCCACAGTGTAACACAATTCAATGACTTACTTCGTTCACTCTTGGACATATTTTTATCTTTGATGTTGATTCAGTGTTGAGGCCAGTTTCTTTTTCTCTTATTCTAATTCTTCTGTTGCTTTTTTCAAGTCCATTCTTGTCCTTTTTCAACGTGTAAGATTACAATTTCGTGTCACTTCCATATTCATTTGTAGTAAAAGTCAAACTCTAATTGCTTTGTAGTAGTGCTGAAGAAAGTGACGCTTAATTTTAGCAAAGAGAATGTCACATTTCATTGGACCTGAGACCTGTCAAGAGAATGAATATGTTTTTATACCAAGCTTAAAGGGAATAAGCAGTCGCCCCAAATTTGGTAAATAAGGTGTTATTCTGCATGAATTGAACAATTTGGTAACAAAAATTTTGTCACATGGTTAAAAAAACTGTTTATTGAATAGGATACTGGGGTACACTTATTTAGATTAGGGTGATGGCAATTTCCCTTTTACAGATCATATAAACGATTACAGGATTTGTAGACCAAGGTTTAGGACCAAAATGTGACAGACGTCATACAACAATGTTAATTTTATATGTTTAACATAGAAGAAGTGTTTGGGTTGTATTAATTTGGGCATTTGGGGCAAACTGTGCAGTTTTGTTTATGATGCACTCTTGAATTGCTTTATCTTTTAGTCTCAGGGGCAAATGGAACAAAATTCTGCTGTGTATGCCTAGAATTTCAACACAAAACTAGTATTGCATTTGAGAAAAAAGCATGTGAGCTTAGGGTGCTGATAAATGTGGTTTTAAAGTGCACGAAATTTAAGTTAAAGTTACACACTGGAGTTACAAAATGAGGAGAACAACACAAGACTTTTGGTTGGAAGAATTTTGTAGCAGCAGTGAAACTATGTAAAATCAGCCACCAATAAACAGGGGCTAGCAAAGCTAGAGGTATCATGTATTTTTTACAGACGTGTTCGCAGAAACACTTGTTTCATAAGAAAATGCAATAGTCTATCTCATTAACATTTGTGGAGATGATCTCTAAATTCTACCATAGTACAGTCTGTGTCTGCAAATAACATGGTTTCCTGTACACAGTACATGCATATACTCTGAACTGTCAAGGTGATCCCTTAATGTTACACATCACATGACACCTTCTTTGTTGGCCTAATTAGAACCATGCACCATGACAATACAATTTCTATGAAGCCATGCTTCTTTGCACTCCTAGTGACAGGACTACACTTCGATATCCACGTGACATTTAAAACAATCAGCCAAAGTCTGATCTTTGGTAACTGAAAATACACTCCTAGTAACTCTGGGAGATGAATAATCAAAGTTTTCCAATGATAACTGTGATGTCAAAAACTGACGGTAAGCAAGATAATGTATGTTTAACCCAAGGCCAGCTCGGCTAGTTGTCTAGAAAACGCCATTTTTGTACACCCAAATTGATCTACGGGTGTCAAATATCTAAATCCTTTGACTGTATGCCATAATCTTTCTAATGAATCATTGTCTACTATATATTGGGTAGAGGGAGGATGTTCAATTACCCACAAATTATGGAGAACAATGCAAGACACTTGTTGGTTGGCTTCTAACAGCTGCAAGCACTTTTGTAACTGTGTCCTCAAAGTCTGCCTTATCTTACCCATGGAGAGTCAAATTTTGGAAGGGGGGCCTTAACTCCAGGCCGTAACATTAGACTTATTTACATATTAACACAATAAAAACCTGAAAATTATTAACTAACCAACATCTCAATAAATCACACCTAGACTCTGAAGTTCAGTCACTTTTATCTCTGTTATGAGTGGAAATTGTTTCATTTACAGCTAGTGATTACTTTATATTTTCAGCCTGAGTACTTCTGTGTTGTCATCATGTTATACTCAAAAGATCTACAGTAACCTTTGAATAATAAAAGAAAAATTTTCTAAAAGAAAGTTTTCATTTTCCCTGAGTAGTTTGTGACCTTTAGATTAAACTGGTATTAAGAAAGAGCTTTCATACCTTTCATTTTATGAAGAAGAAAATTGATATGTGGGTTGCTGCAGTGGGCCCACAAAGGACAAGATGCTTTTATGTTAGAAGATTTCAGTGACGTGTAGAGTATAATCAAATGCCTTCATTTGGTATTTTAAGGGACCTAGAGTAGACATAGCTGTCAGCTATATTTCATTGAGTGTATTTCATTTTAGCTAAATGACAGAATCTTGTGAATGTAATTATTGAAATGGAAAAGCCACGGGCCAAATAAACTAGTGCCCAGGTGTGTATGGGCCTCTACTTGTCAAAGGGGACTGGCGTTATAATAAGACTTAGATGTGAGGGAATACAAGATCAAGATCAAGAATATTTGATACACTGGACTAAGCTCTTACACTATGATATCTGTGGCACACCACTAATACATGGTTCAAAAATTATCTAAACAATTGTGTACAGAATGTTTTCAACTCCTGTAGAAAGGTAAAATCTTCTCTAAAATATATTCACACTGGTGTTCTTCAGGGTTCAATCCTTGGACCCCTTCTCTTTATAATTTATATTAATGATTTACCCAGTTGTTCATCTACTTTTTCATTCAGCTTTTATGCTGACGACACTAGCCTCTTGTTCACAGGGAAAGATTTAAGGAACCATTATAAGAGGTGTAAATAATGAGGTATCCGTAATTCTTGGCTAGTTCCATTCTAATGAGCTTTATCTTAATGTTAAGAAATCCAAGGCAGTTATTTTTTATCCTATTTAAGGATTTTAGATATAATACAGCTATAACAATTTGGCATGAGTGTTATACAAATGGTATGAAGAGGTAGTACTTCATGAGTGGGACTGGGGGATGCGTGAGGTTTGGACAACTCAACTACAGTTTGATCCAAGTCTTCGTGACCCTGCATGAGTGTTAACGCATAATACTTAATTGAGTTTTTAGCAGGTATTTTGCACTTTTGTTTTCTGCTTGTTGTGCAGGGTGGCAAAAAGTTTCAGAGCAGCTATCAAAACTTTTCTTGTCCATTAAATGTTGCCTGGTGGTATTCTGAGCAGTCTTGTGTTACCTTACAAGCTATCCTCATCTTTACTAGAAGTCTTCTCTTGTTAACTCTAGGGAAGACACTTCTTGAAAGAATGGCTCATAGGTGTACAAATTGGAGAGGGGGTCTGGTGGCTGCAGCTACCCTTCCCCCATAGGTGGGCAATACACACTTCTCTCAGGCAGATTATTGTATAAAATTTCCAGTAACTTTTATAGGTAATAAAAGCTTTTCTCAGGTAAAAGTAGCTTAGTTTCTCCCCCTCCTCCCCTCTCTCCCTTCCCCCTTAACCAGAAAAATTACCTCACTCCTGGATCCTCTGACAGCATATTTATCTCTCTCTCCCTTCCCCTTAACCAGAAAAAATGGCCTCACTCCTGGATCCTCTGGCATCATATTTCTCTCTTCCCCTTCCCCCTCAACTAGAAAAAATGATCTCACTCCTGGATCCTCTGACAGCATATTTATCTCTCTCCCCCTCTCCCCTTAACCAGAAAAAATCATCTCACTCCTGGATCCTCTGGCATCATATATATCTCTCTCTCCCCCTTAACCAGAAAAAATGACCTTCACTCCTGGATCCTCTGGCATCATATTTATCTCTGCATTTTAAAGAAAATTTTGTAAAATAATCTTGCATCTTTAAATTGGATTCATAGGCTGTGAGAATATTTCATGGAATCTCTTTTGAAAAATGTGCAGATGTTTCTGGTTTATGTGGCTTGATTTTTTTAAATTTTTAACATACAGAAATTTAATGCAAATGACATTTTTGGAGTAAATTCCAGCTGTGGCCACATTTTTTCTTAGTTATTTATATCCAGTCACAGTCAACAATGCAAAGGAGGTGTGAAATTTATAAATTGGTTGGAGTGAAATCAAGTCCTGATATGAATAATTGGAATAGGATTAAATTCATCCCTCCCTTCTCATCAGAATTAGATGGCACATGAACTGACATGACTCTCATAACTTATATAATTTCTTCTAATTAAGTGAAGAATTATAAACAATCTGCCCAGAAGTTTTTATCTGAGTTGAGAAGCAGCACTGACACTAGGGAAGTTTCGGTAGATCAGCTTGCATTTGTACCTGCTAAATGGATAATTAATTTACTTTGTCTTTGATGGCTTAGATATGTTATGAAGCGCAATAAATTTGGGGCCCGTGCTAGAGACGCAGTGCCCTATAACAGTGTTGCATTTTTCTAGAAGATGCAACTTTAAGCCTGCATCTAGGGAATAATGACAGCATCTGTCAAAGTGTACTAGTTTTTGCATACATGTAGCCAGGGTTTTCATTCTAGAGTGTATTTCAGACCACATGAACCATTGACCCCAGAGATACTGATGGACCACAAAATCTTCCCAATAGGTGTGTTGCTAAGGGCCGGTATGAGGGCTTCTGGTGGGTTTCAGGGACAACTTGACAACTTCTTGGTAGTGACCAAAGAAAAAGCTTTAGAGAGAGGGGTAGTTTTGGCATTATGTTTTTAGTCACTTGAGTGGAGTCATTGACCCCCCCCCACATCCTCCCCCTTCGTTGGATGCCTGAGTTTTTGTGTTGCTCTTTAATTTAGTGGAAAGCAGTATCCCTTGACCTTTTTTCTCCTGTACAGTCCAGTCTGAGTTGTTTAAAAACTTCACAATACCTGTTAGTGAATGTTGAGCAGTTGTCAAAATAACATCACTGACACCCTCCTACTCATCCACACCCTCATGTGCACTACCATTGGAAAACAGACAGAAATCCTCACGTCTTTTACAGGAATACAAATCTTCAAGTTCAGTTTTTATAGTAGTTATGCCATGGATGTTTCAAGTTGACATTAAAAGGGAAAAGAGTACCACTTGTGGATATCAGATTTTGGTTTTTTTTCCATTACAGTAAGTAAAGTGTTTTAACGTACAAAGATTTCCTTTTCAAGATACGAAAATTTTATATCTGAGAAATTGTCCATTGATTTGGTGTCACAGCTATTTGAAAGTCTGTGGACAAGTAAATGTCATACCTCCCTGTTTGATGTGAAAAGCATTAAAACATCGAAAAAAAAGTTGCAGTTTCCATTAAAATCCACCAAATATTGACCATTTTACAAGACAGTTACTAAAGTATGTAGCTATTGACTACTTTGGAAATGTCCAAACACCAAACTTGAAACTAGCTGGTAGGTAACAGATTATTTATAAAGGATATATTAGCAATGAAAATTTGCAGACCCTGTGCAACATTCCGCATCACAGTTTCTGCATAGGAAATGAGGAAGCTAAGAAATGGTGAAACTGTGAAGAGGTGTATCTTGAAAATGGTAAATGACATTCAAATAATTATGAAAGAAATTTCAGCAGGGGGTCTTTGGGATCGTGAAACAGATGTTTTAGTTACATGTCCAATAAGACATGTGTACTACAGTTTAAAACAAACAAGCAAACAAACAAGATTTGTTTCTTCTGTTTTGTCTTGTAATTTAGCACACTGCCCTAGAAGTAATAACAAGTAATATGCGACATGGGATCAATAAATCAAGGGCACCTTTAATTAACTTTTTCCGTCTTACCCAAGTCGGCCTGTGACATTAATATCAATAAATGTACCATACTTTCTTGTTTGTTGTGAGGGATATACATTATGGCAAGTAGGTCAGATAAATGACATGTTGAATGGCAGATGTAGTCAATGGCAAATAATTAATTGTGTGAGGGAAGCTACTAGTATGTTTAAATTGTTACTGCTGTTAATTAAAGTGGTGCTCACTTATTACTGACTTATCAATGTTTGCCTCTTCTTAACTGTTGAACTTGCCTAAGAATGATGGGAATAGGCTATAGGTACTAGTTCTCATGTTTAAATTGTTAGCCGATGTATTATGGGTAAATGTTATGTATTAGTCAAATACAAACACGTCATTCTGTGTTTGTTAATACGAGGAGCATGTATTTTATACATGAATATGCCTTTTTGAATCAGTGGACATTTTTCAAGTTTTGGAATGGCTTGTGTTAGGGAATAAGGCAGTCACCACCATAATTTTTTCAAATCTTTCACATCTCTATTTCCCTAGCATGTATTTTTCATGATTTTGCAGAACATAAATATTGTATTTAAAAAGTAAAATATTGTGCATAAAATTTACATTTGAAAGAACAAGCATATTGCCATGTGATTACAAAAGCAACCATAAGGGTATTAGAGTGGGGTATTCCTATTCAAATATGTGTGACTGCATTTTAAGTTGAGCTTTAACTCTCAAAATCCACAAAATTTACACATTTCAAGAAGATTGCCCAAAGGGAGAAAAAAAAACCATTATGTTTGTTTTGACTTTATTTGACTCCTGTGAGTCTGAGTGATTTTAATGAGTCATACAATTTTCATTAAATATTTGTGCATGCCTTTTTATGATAATAAAATTATTTAAAGTACAATTTAATTTGCCACTGAGCAAGATAATGTTTCAGATAAAAGATCAAGGTATACCTTTAATATCACATTTCTTGAACTTCCCTTTTTGTATGTTTGCCCTACTTTGGAGTTAATTGAACTATCATGTTTCTAATTGCTGAATGAATTCTTCCTAAATTCTGAGAATTTCAAGTGGCATTTTCAGATGATATATCAAGCTAAATATTTTGACTTTAAAGAATTTTATGATTACAGTGAAACTTATAAGGCCTATCATGTAAATTTATTTCAAGTTGATTTCAAAAATGACTTCAACAGAATAAACAGCATAATAACATACATTGTCATGAAATTTCATGTGGAACTTTTTATTGTGAACCTTTTTTAAGATATATGAAGAAACTAAGAATTATATCTGGTTTAATTTATTTGGATTGTGTCCCAGATCTTAGCTATCTAATTTAATTCTTCAGTTGATGTCATTAATAGTTTATTGCTGGTTGTATTGCCCAATTTCAATGAAAACTCATTTGCATCTGAATTATACCAATTAATACAAATTTCACTATTAGCTAAGAGCAGATTATTAGGTAAAATTTTCAAAAGTGCTTTTTAAGATAAATCCTGTGGGCTGTCTCCCACCGCAATGAAAGACCTGAAATTTCTCTCAGAAAAAGTTGCAGCTAGATAAAAGTTTCAGAACATTCTAATCAGCTGATTTTAATGTTTTGACATTAAACACATTCCATATTTAAGAGCCAGTTTCAGACATTTTGAACCTTTTGTCATGTGATCCCACATTTTTCTGCTGTCATATGTTAGTGAAGTGAAGATTCGACAAGATTTCATACTCATTGACTTGTTTTACACATACATTGCTTAACAATTCTAATTTATTGAAATCCAAAACTGTGACTTTTAGACGTTTTCTACTTTTCGACATAGTTTATTGTCCTAAACACCTGGCATTTATTCCTATAACAAAGCTTTATAGTTAAGTAGATTAAGGAGGCATTAAGGGTATTTGAAGCATTGACAATTAGAAACTGGTGGTTTGGGGTTCTTTCCCTATTTGGGTCACAGTAAGGCAGGTTTTTCCATTGAAGAGCAGTTCATAGTTTCCAAAGAGAATTTCCCCCACCCCCTTCCCCAGAACAGAGAGTTCTTCCCAGGCCTTTTTATCCATAAATTAAATTAAAAAATTACAAAGTGCTGCACCAGTTAACAGCTAAACACCCTTGATTAAAAAAATTTAGCTGCTCCTTAAAGGCTGTTTTCCACTGCAGGACAGTATTTGCAGTCAACTTTATTTTAAAGGGCAAATTTGCTCATTCTGACAACTTCAATTCTCCCAACCAAGTTACTTCTAGCCCCTCGCAGTCTTAAAAGCTCTGCCTTGTTCAGCCACAAACCTAGTTTATTCCCTTAGGTCATACCCTGGTGAGCATTTTAAGGCCCATGTAATCAAACGATCTCTTTGCATACTGTGAAATAAGAGCTCCTCTGAATTTTCTGACTTCTATGTCAATTAAAGAGCAGTCACCAATTGAGAATTTTGGTTGCCCCTAACCAAAAATGTACTTGGGTTGATGAGTGTCTGTCTTTAAATTTCTCAAATTCCATTTTTGGTGAGTTCAGTTTAAATGGATAATGGACCCTCCAGGTTTTGACAATCTGGTTTTGGGCCTACTGCACACTATGGCAAACATTTTGAAAATATGTGCCATCCCTGAAAGATATCTATATATATGGAAAACTTTCATGTCTTGTTTTACTTAAAAAAAAAGAAATCTTATTTGCATTTTATATAAATTTGTTAGTTAGATGCATTCAATATAAAGTACTCTAACTACTTAATAAAAAATGTTTCACAACAAGTGAGAATATTGTTTGGAACAGATGCAGTTTTAAAATACATGTCTAGGAGAACAAGAAGAATTTAACCATTTATATGAAATGATGGTGAAAAATTTGGAGGGTAATCTTCAATTTGTCTTTTTGTAAAACACAGAAAGCCCAGGTTTCTTGGTAAAACATTGTAGATAAATAGCTTATCTCAGTTACAATGAAATGTTTTCTTTAAGTTTTAGCATCATAAAGAGTAAATAAATGTAAACAAATTGTTTCTTTGAAATTTAGAAACCATTCACATTTTCTAATGGGAAAGTTTGTACTGTTATCCTTGTGAAATATCTATTTTACTTCTTCTGATATAAAAGAGAGTTCAAAAAAGTTTCATTGGATTATATAATTACCATTCAAATGTATGTTTTGTGCATAGTAATCACCAGCACTCTTCTAGAAGTACTTTACTGCTACTATATACAGCTGTAGTATTTATTTTCATATTTTACAATGTCCATAATACTGTTGTGAATTTTCACTTCTCAGAAAAAATGGATTGCAACATACAGGGCTGTCAGTTTTCCCCTTGCCCACTCAGGGAGTCAGTTTCAATTATGTGACCATATGGTGGTTTTCATTCCTTAATTGAATAAGCCTACATTCTCTTGAAAACTATCGAACGATAAAATGAGTGCTTGCTCCAAGAGAGCCTGATTGCATCCCTTGTCCTTCATAATAGCAGCATTAACTTTTGTCCAACATGGTCAGTTACTGTAGTAGAATAGAATGAGAGCGATGTGAAAAAAAAAAAAAATTTAGGAGGAAGAATAATCTTATTAAGCTAGATCAAACGTTACCTAACACTCTTCTTCAGAATCGATTAGAAGGAGAGACTGATGAAAAATGCATGTGCTAATAGACCGTGGGGATGCGTGGCTCTGTGGCATCGTCTCTTAGGTTTGTTTGATAGAGTTACTACCAAAATGATTACCATTCGTTCGCGAGAAGGTTGCAGCACTTAGTATGTGGGATATAACTCGTTGTGAGTCTATTCGCTGGTCAAATTTGCTGTTGAACCACAAAGCACATAACATGTGGTATACATCATTTTAAATGCATATTGAAGGAGTTTGTTAGTGTAACCCTAGTATCTGGGACGTGACAAGTTTAGATTATTCATTCGTTGGTCAGGCTGCTATGAACCCTGCAGCTCATATTTGGGATACACGGTTTTAAACGGATATTAGAGACACGTTTGTGTTCTCATGAAACATAGTCAATGACCTGCTTTTGTGGATGTCAGTGATTGTAAAAGGAAAAAGTATCAATATCTCTTGGAAGCATGCAATTGATTGCATTTCATGGATGGTACAAGGGTATCTGTTTCTATGACATCAAATGAAAATTTTGTGAATATTTTCATATCTGAGAGAGGATCAAAGGCACTTTTATGAATCTTATATATGCTAGAAATTCATGGTACTAAGGTGTGTCTCAGGACAATCTTTGTCATGACTAGAAAGCAACTCTTAAAATTACATTTTTCTCTAAAGGAACAGATAATAAAACTAATCTATGCCTGTGCCAAGAACTCATGAACGAGTCTGTGACAATGACAGCCTAATTCATATCACCTGGTCGACAGAAAAGCTTATCAAAGCCAATTTCTGAGAACCAAATTCATTAGCTATTGCTCTGAATGCACAGCAAACACTTGATATTAGTGAAGCACCCTATTAGCTCAGTGTGTATTGTACGCACACAACGAGCACTTTAATCCCAACCGTGTTTTGAAAAGCCAAGTGACTTGTTGTTGGTTTGTGCACGATAGAGCGATGGATGGTTGCATGTTTATTGTGACTTGGAATGTGTGTGTATGTTTGATGGCTAGATGCAGGGCACGTTATGCATGAGCTACGCTACCACTGGGATCGATGTTACAACTGCACTAATTTTCAGTGGAAGTGATGAGTGTCTTTCATTAATAGGATACAGGTACCCTAATGGATGAACAGTTTGGAAATTTTATGAATTTTGGTTGATCAGAGGATTTTCTTCATTTTTGAGCCAAAAAGCCTTTTTCAGGTGGAGTTTGTGTTATCATTGTACTTTTTAAGGGCATATGAACTTATTGTGGTGTTGTGTCTGTGTTCAACTGTCATTGCTACATGCTAGATTGCCAAAGGGGTAACGGTAGTATGTAATCCGTAAATTTGGACATGAACTAGCATCAATCATGCGGACCAGATAATCTTGAAAACTTCCAGTTCTCTTCCATTGAAAAACAGAGTGAACTATGTACTGTAGCTCTATGAAAGCGTTGTGGATTTACGTCAGGAGGAGATAGCTTTCCACGTTCATGTGTCAATATTGTGGTGGTTGTGTTGTCTCTTGTGGTAGTGTGTGTTGAGGTATAACTGATGGACTAGAGTTGCAGTGTCTTTGTGACAAGCAATAAAATATTGACGATGAAGGCAAGTACAGAAGACGTATTAAGTGCAAGATTATTGTTGGAGAGCAGAGAAAGGGGACATTTGTAGTTAATATGCTCAGTACTCTCTGTGATTATTGGATTGTAAGTCATGAAGACACAGTGTGTTTAAGTTTGTCGTGAAAATTTTAACCTTACGAGGAAAATGTAAAATTTTCTTTGAGTACAATTTATATCTGAGACCATTGAGAGAGTTTTCATGTGACATGCATAATTACAGATCACAGTCTTCTGTTTTTAGTGGCATACTTATCTGAAGCAATATGTCATTGATAGTTATTGAAGAAACGAGGTCACAGGGTCAATAAATAGTTGCCCCAGGGCTTTTAGATTAGTCTGAGAAAATAGTTGATGGATAAGAACAGAGATTGTGGTTTTCCAGTTTAGAATGGTATCCTCATTATCTTGCATGGAGCATGAAATAAAGAGAATAACTTAAATAGCTGTGGTTTTTGACAAAGCTGATATGATAAAACCATCAGCAATTATTTTGTGTTTGGATTGTTAAGTGAAAGACATACCTTTAAAACCAACCAAGATTTATTCCAAGAAACCCTGGAGAGCACCGCAGTCAAAGCAGATTTGATAACCAGGGTGCTCTGTGAATTCCTAAATGATTTGTTTTTTAAGAAAGGTCTTTGAATGCAGGACCATAAGTTTTCCTGGAAAGAAGCATCCAGTCTGAGTAATGCTCTTCTTGGACATCGTTGGCCTGGTACAGGATTAGAACATTTCGTCAGTGAGAAAAATGGAAGGGGGCGCTGGCCCCAAGCTGGCAAAGTTTGAGAGTGAATCTTCAGCCATCTCAGAGAAGATGTACAACTTTCAGAGACAGCTGGCTGAAATTGAGGAACATTGTAAATTATTTAAGAGCAGTTTAAACTCCATAACTTCCAAAAATACAGAGGCAAGTAGAAAAGAACATAAAGAAAAGGCAGATGAGATGCAGATGTCATTGTACACAGGTCGACCGATTCAGGATTATTACTGCATCACTCAAGGGGTCTGGGAACGTGATGGAGTCAGTGATGCAAATCGACAGGCTGAGGAGCTTTCTCCCAAGGTACATATTATCTCTCCTTCGTCATCTAGTTCTGATGATGCTACAAGTCTTAAGGAGAAGAGTGAGAAGTTGACTCTGTTCATCAACCCGCTATCTGATATAGGAGAGCGAGGCACATCGGAGGACAGCCTGATCAAAAAGTGTGAATGGGAATCAGGGAGACGCAGGTCGGAAATCTTACGGAGGAGTGAAGATTATCTCGGTGTTTCTGCCATGGCAGAGGAGGGTGACTCTGCTATAGGAACACCTCATCCTTACTTGCAGGGGACAACCTCATTTACGTTTCCTGACTTTTATTCTCCAGAGGAATCGTGTGAGCTGCTACAAACATCTAGGGACAAAGTGTCGTTCCCCGTGGAGCCTCAGATGGGAAAGGTCCATATTAGAGTGAGTAATTCTGACAGTCAGGGGGAAGACTTCTGGGAATTTGATACTTGTACCTCAGATTTAGGATCTGTTTCCATGGGAACAAGCCCAAGCAGTGCTGATTCTCATTCACCTCACTTTGGCAATTCAACTGTAGCCTTTCGCAAGAGTCCTCTCAACGTGATGACATCACTTGGACGAAGCAAATCTGACCGCTTCCTTAACGTGGAAAACTGGAGCTTAGAGCCTAACTCTCGGACATCATCCACTTCTGTTGACCAAAATTTTGACCTCAAGGAAATGAAATCAGGAGAGCAATCTCAAAGGGAGGTTACTCCACAGAAATCTCCTGAGATGACTATTTTCCCTGACCAAAAAATTGAGCTTGATGCGAGAGGTAATTTTAGGGAGAATACCCGACTTGGGAACCATACAGATGGTATAGAAAGTGATCCTTGCACAGAGGAAGACATGTCTTCTAATAATGGGGAACAACTTACTCTGTATGTTCCTGTTGTTTCGTCTGATTCAGAAAATATAGAGGAACATGAATCGGTTATTCTTAGCATTTCTCCATCTGACAAAAGTGAGAAAAATGAAATCCTACAGAGGCCAACTAAAAAGGCTTGGCACCAGTGTGTCAAAGACATTGTCTTGAATGCTGTCAAGTCTATATTTTGTGCTGCAGAGGAAGGTAAGGTAATCTTTTATATTTTTTGTTATAATAGTCACTGCTTGCATGATGCCTCGTATAAATTTTGAGTACAAGAAAAGTAAATTTACGGCACACAATGTAGAAGTTATTGTGATTTGATAAAGGATCTCGTACAGTTCCAGTTTGCTCTAGCTGTCTAGACATTTGTGTATATGTAAAGAAATGGAAAAAGGGGGGGTGGGTGGGAGAGTGGGTGGACAGGTACATGCTAGAAAGTAGGTACTTTGAAATTGAAGATTCTTGCAGAGCAATGTTTTTTTGATGGAAATGTTGTTTTTGATGGAAAAGTTGTTTTGTAACAAGAACTTTTTAGTATCATGTCCTGCTGAATTTTAGTGTAATATGACAACCAACACTGACGTTGTGTATTCTCCTTGTAATTTAACTTGATTCAGGTACATCAGTATCCTTTTGACGTTAATCAAGTGATGAAGTAAACACATGCATCCACTGAGTCATTTGCACACTATTTCATCTTTAAAGCCTGCCCTCTATCTGCTGAACAATTATATTACACCTGGACACGTAATAAAGGCGTATCATTTATTGACTCCAAAAAAATGTCCTTTGAATGTTTTCAAATTTTTTTCTGTTCGACAAAATTTTCCCGTACTGTTTTAGTAAATCAGTGGATGGTTTTTTCTAATAGTGAACTGAGTTTTGCATAGACGCAACATAAATTATCATCATTTTATGATGGCAATAATGGTTTTCATATGCACAGCAATATCACAACTAATGTTGACTACTCGGCTTCCTTATAAGATTCCTCTGACATTTGAAGATGTTATATTTACATCTAGTTTGTAAGCACTAAGATACCAAAGAGTTTGACTTTTCTTAGCTAATTGACTGCTTGTTGGCTGTGTGGGTTTTATGTCAACATTTACATAACCTCATACCTATTTGAGTGATGGTTTGAATTCTCAGTTACTTCTTAGTATCAGTGTACAATGCAGACAAATTGTCCTCATTGTTAACTAATTCAATCATTTGTGTAGTTTAAATTCAGTAATTGAGGTGATTTTTGTCTAAATATCAAAGAGTGGGACATTGATAAAGCAAAAAAGTCTTATGGTGAGAGTTTTTAGGTTGCTAGGGGATGATGGATAGGTTGCTAGGCAACAAGTAATTACATGTTGAAGTTTGCAAAGAGGTTTAAGTAGGTCAGTTGAACCTCATGATACTTGTCTGAAATATTTCCTCTTGGTAAAATTATTATTCATGATTTTTTGTTTAAATTTCTGTAAAGGTCTGTAGTGCAGACTTTTGAAACGGAAGTGCTACTTTGATCCAAGAAATCAGTGGAGGTTGGGAGAATTGAAGAAATCTCACCAATGCAGGCTAACACTGTATAAAGTTCAGACTCATGACCATTGGGGCTGCATTAAGGTTGGTCACATTCAGTGTGATGTCAGTTCTGTGGATGTAGCTCTACTTGGGAGCAATTTGTTTGGTCTTTGCCCTTTCACCTTAGTTCTAGGGACTTAAGAAAAGCAAAGGTCCACCACCGTAGGCTGTTGCTACTTTTCTCCTCTTATTTGAGATATTATGGTGAGGGCAGTTTACTAGAGCTCAGGTCAAAACTGTACCTAATGAATCTTTGTAGGCAATTTTTGAAATTATGAATTTGCTCCATGTTTTTGAAGTTACCATTATACCTGCAAAGTCAATGTAGTCTTATATTCCAAGCTTATGGTACTTAACCTTTGACCTTTTGTCAAGATCTTGTTTACTTCTCTAATTTGCATACATTATATATCTACATGTCTTTAGCTATTTTATCTTTCTTCATATGAGGTAGAAAATCTAAATTTTGTTTTGCCCAATGCATCATGAAAGGTGTGAACAATCATCAGTATTATACTACATTTAAACTCAGTACCTAATCCACAGAAAGCATAGCACTCTTCAGAGCTCCTACAATTGTCTTGAGTTAAAAGGTGAATATAAACATGTACGGTATTTCAGTGCTCTTTTGTAACCACTTCTCCGCAAGTGTTTCATGGCAACCTGATACATCTGTACTTAACACGGTCTACATATATATGTACTGTATCTAAGTCTACTTACATATGTTTTATATGGTCAACAGTTTCCTTCTTCTTAGTTTGACCACTTTGTTTTAAAACCTTAGCTTGTATCAAGTTGGATTTTAAATGTCCACTTTTAATTTCCATCGACCTATCTACAGCTGCAGATTCATAGCCATTTTTTTTTATCTTTTTCTGTACGTGATGCATCACTTTTAATAAAAAGTATGAGAAACAGATAACACTAGTCTCTTTGAACGCATGGATGAATTTTTTCCCCACAGTTTCAGTTTAATGCAAACCTTGATACAAATGGTTTTCTAGTCAAATGGAACCCTGAGGGAAATCCATTACTCGTACCAGAAGTAGCGGAAATTACACGAATCACCATCCAGGAACCTAATCCAGGTGTATCATGTAAAAGTGCACAATAGAAACAGTTTAAAATGTAACTTATCGTTTGAGTATACGTTAACTGTTGTCCTGGAGTGAACGTGGTGTATGAAATGACCAGAACTCATCGGGAAAAAAGAAAAAATGTCTGTTAGACCTTGAGCAGAATCTTTAAGTTTCGTGGTATTTAAATGGAGTTTAATCGGTCTTGCCCTGATAGCTTTTCTCATTTTTGGTAAATGATCTTCAGTTGTATGTCTTTTGATGGTAAATGATCTCTTTTATCTGTAGCGTGAGCATGACTGATGATAGACATTTAGCGTTGATAACTGTGTTTTCAAGCGCAATGATTTATAATTCTTCCATCTGTGACACCCGTTAAATTATCTTTCTCTTAAAAGATATGAAAAATTATAAAGTTGAAAAGGAGTAAGGAGCATCTGTAAGTGCTGCTGAAGTTTTCTATATTAAGCTTCTGTCAGAACTCCTCCTCTTCAGTGGATAAGCTTAAGATGAAAGTAAGAATTTACTAATGGCATAAATTATATGCTCAAAATATCCTTCGTATGTTAGAGACAAATCATTAAATTTTAAAGAGATTTAAACATGGAAGAAAATTAGCTTCAAAGATGTCTTCCTCCTTGCTAGATTAAACAAAATGGCAACAAGTGAATAATGTATAAAGATCTATTGCCTGCTGTCATCTTATTGTATAATAACAAAGACTGAGGAATTGAATGGGAAGGGGTAGGGGTCCTGTGTACTTTTGGTTTCTATAAAGTCACTTGTCATTTCATAATCCTTAAAAGAGCAATTCGTTTTTGGTGAAGATAACAGCAAAAAGAGAGAAGAGAGAAAAAGTTTTGTGATAGTCTAACTTCCTTCTACATTTTACATTTTTGGTATTTCTCCAGGTGAATGGAATGTTGTATACGTGTGTAGGATTACTTCCAGTTGGAAGGCTGAGCACTTTTGGTTGAAAGTGAAGTGATTTTCATATCCCAGTTTTGTTCAAAGAAAACAAAAAATGAGTTTGTGGTCATAGCCCCTCTCCCTGCCCCATATGTATGCTTATGGAAAGTTTTACACTATGAAAATACTTACGATAAACCCCTAATGTAAAGATACCTATCATTCTGATCAACTTCTTTTGTTCCAAACCTGTGCGATCTGGTGTGACTGTGAAACAGCAAGTTAATTGAATGTTTGATGCATACACTTCTACATTCAACATGCACAAAGATCTGAAAAAAGTATTGATTGATGTGAAATTGTATGGAATCAAAATCAAAATGAATGCATGCATGCATAAAAACAGGGCACCAATGCAAAATTTGGGCTAATGACAAAGAGTATCTTGTCAGGTTTTTTTACAGAAAGTTTTAACAGTGATCGTAAGGGATGCATAAAGCTGGAGTGGAGGTGTCATATGAAATAATCATATTAAAACCATAATTTGGAGTCTCTTTGGTCTAGATCATGCCCAGGTGGGATGCAAACTTAAGTGCAAAGGCAGTCTTGTGGGAGCAAATCTTCAAGTATCTCCTGGCCACCTGTGGTGGATGACTTCCACAAGAACAAACCTTCAATCTTGGGAGTAATTTGCATGCTCACCTTTATACTGCCATTGTAAAATTACATCTTATTACGACTTTTTAAAGTCGGATTATGCACAACTCAATCTTACCCAAGTCAACAATTGATCAACAGTTGATTCCAGTGACTCCCATTCCCGACTAAACCCGAGTCAGAATACCCAGCAAGTCAAAGTCAATAACAATTTCATTGGCCCCAATTCTGGGCCAAGTCCAGCCTACATCTAGTCTTTTTTATTATTTAGCATATCATGCATACCTTTTAATGCTATTAGTACAGTGCCGTAATTGGGTCATTGTTAGGAGTACATTTCATAGTCTGTCCCAGCTAGTAATATACTTGACCATATATGACCATCCACGCACAAAACTGTGCACCAATGAAAGCGGATCAATAATTTTGTTTTTTGTATTTTTTTTTTCTATTGACTTGACTGAATTTGGCTGTGAGTTAGAGTCCAAGTGCAGCCCATTCTGGGCCAAATCCAATCCAGGACCCATTCTGGGCCAAACCCAATCCTGGACTCATTCTGGGCCAAATCCAGTCCGGGACCCATTCTGAGCCAATTCCATGTAAAGTTAAAATGGACTTGCATCCAGAATATAGTCCATGTCCTGAACCCAGTGCTACAGTCCATCTTTTGTCAGAGTCAAATGCTATAAACATTTGCCTGAAAGAGGTAAACTTTGAAGGTGCATTCATACCACCTTAGATTGTGCGCAGTCAGGCTAACGTGAAAATGAAGATATCACAGGACGGCTTTGTGACAATTGCCATGGCTAAAATGCATGATGTGGGCAGTATTATGGTGGAAAGAAACATATATTAAATCATGCTTGATAATCAGAGACATTAAATTGTGTGGCAGAATCTTCTTTATAGTTTCATATAATTTTAACAGGCAGACTGACAAGAGTATGTTTTTATTGGGTTTTTTTATCGTTAACATTCATTCCAGCTAGCATGAATATTAATTCCATTGTCTTGCATATTCATAACATATCAAATCATCAAATCATACCTGTGCCTGATTTTGTATTCTCAGGATAAAATTGATATTTGTGTACAAAAAGTATGTAATGTAACAGTCTAGCAGGAATCATTTTTTAAAACCCTGTATCATTAAATTTATTTATTTTAGGTAGTACCAGGTACATTTACCCCCCCCCTCCCGCATCTCTGTGTTCTGACACAAGTAACCTGAATACTCTGACCCTAAACTACACTAACTTTTATCGTAATACTGATCATAATGTTGACTTTTCAGAACAAAGAGGAGTCATAAAAAGAGACCTAAAAACAGAGATAAGTCTTCTCATAGTAAGGCAAAAGTCTCCCTTCTCTTTGTGAATTTGTTTACAAGAATTAACTTCTAGGCCTCATTTCATAAAAAGTTATTCTCGGACTTTAAGTTTGATTTTTATAGGGCTATGGCACAGTGAATCAAATTTAAAGTCTAGGGTAATTTGTTTTGGAAAAAAGGCCATGAAATTATGTAATTATTTGCCACTTCAGAAAATGAGATTCTTACAAATTTCTGACAAGTTGTACCGGAGAAAAGGCTCTTCGCTTCACAGTCATGTGCGATCTTTTTACTGTCATAGAAATTAGAAAATCACACCATGACATGACAAAGTTTACAATTATTGTCACATGTCACATTTATGTTATAATGTTTGCTTGTAAGTCCAAGGACAGGTCCGTTGGAAATCCCATTATAGTAATGTCAAGCTATTAGGAATGCATTGTAAATTTGTAAAGGAAACTACTGTAGGGTACAATACTTTGACATATTGTTGTGAGTGCAAAAGTTTAGGCAAGGTTTAAGTCTGCAGCATATACTGTTCACAGGAAGCAGAGTGTATGTTACAAAGGAGTGAATGTTCCTCAGCATGCTCCCAACACCTATTTGAGGAGTCTCAAAATAGATAAAAGCATTGACAATGAAGTGGGTGACATTTTAAAAATCGTAAATGTCAGAATAGGAATGATGAAGGATGAAATGATAGGAAGGATTGGATGAAAGCAAGTTCTTATCATGTTGTTGTCTTTGCTATGTGAACCTACACATGTCCATTGAATTGATATTCAGATAGGCCTACTGTATTTTTATTATGATATAGAAATGGAAGTGAATCACTTTGAACTTCAAACTTACTGCAGAGTTCTGCAACTTTAGGTGCAGTATCATACAGCACCATCCATTAATGTGTGTGATGTACAGTGTATAACCCATTGTTGCTGACACTTACTTTAGCCAGCCTGGGTTTTTGAACCATTTCAATAATTTATAGGAATGACATAAACCTTTGGCAAGGAAATTAATTTTAATGTGTGTACAATGCTTTCATTGTTGGCAGCATTGTCTTTCTTTCTATTGTAGTTAAAATTGCAGTCTTCATGTGATAAAGTTGAGAGTACACTATGAATTTTTGGCTCTATCATATCTATTTTCACAGCTTTGTTTCATTGCAAATATGTATCTGTCTGTACTAGTAATTTTCTCACCTTGTTTGAAAGTTCATTTTTATGCAAATATATACATAGCAAACTGTTTCTTCATGTAATTTACAGTTGTTTCCACTTCATGTGCTACTTCATTTGCCATACTCAAAGTGATCATTTTTATTGCAGAAGTAATATAGGGGTAGGGGGAGTATGAATTACAATTTCACATATGCTGGCTACCAATTCAACATCACTTGATGAAATTTGAAATCTTTTTACTTACCTAATTCCTGGAAAATCAAACAAGAGACAGTTAAAAATGAAAGTAAATCATTGTTTTGGTTTGCTCTTAGAAATATAAAAATGGCTTATTTAATAGATAACATGTCGATATGTGTGTGCTTTTTTCACACTAAGATTTGGTCATAATCTTGTGACCTTTGTGATATTCATATAAAGTAGGTCATGTTCAAAAGCTTATAACTGGAACCGTGCACTTGCCATTCTTTGACATACAGCATACATCTCATGTTCACTGAGCAAGTGATCACTAAGCCTTCTGGTGCACAAAATGTAAAGTTATTTTTCTTTAGTACCTGTTACTGTGTAGCAATCCTGTTAGAAGGTCAGTCACGGAATCACAGGTTTAAAGCAAAGAAAGTCATTTCGGTACACGTTTTAACGACTTACTCTGGCAGTAAAAATGACAAAATAGAAAAAAAAAATTACCACAGAGTTTAGGCAGAACAGCAATTACTTTTGTGTTCACTGTGAATAAAGGGCGGTTCATTTTATAATAAAGTCAAATCTGTCTTGGTCAGGTAGTGTTATTGATCCCAGTCCTGGGAGAAACTATGGGACTCTCTAGAGGAGGAAACAAGAGAAGAACTTTGAAGAAAAGTTGTACAGATTTATCTGTTTAATTTGAGAGTGGCAGACATCTACTGTCTGGGTGAGTGACACAGTCACTGTTTTTGAATGAACCTTCATTTTTAGTGTTGCTTTTGATTCTGCCGTGAAACAGAATTAATCTTAAGACAAGTTTTGTTAAAGGTTTCAAAAAGATTGTATGATTAATAAATGTCATTGATTCTCCTTGTGTGGTAATGTGCCATATATTGTTTGAAGTTTTTTATTTCTTGACCCATTAGCAGAGAATTTATTACTTTACAAATCACATGCCCGATCAGATGAAGATGATTCCCATTCCGTATTAAATGTTTATTGGTCACAAGCAATTCCATAATCTGCTCTTTGTCAATATTAAAGTGGAGCAATGCTGGTATTTGATTAAATATAAGATAGAAAATGGGATTCATCATCATTAACTCCAAATCAGTTCTGTAGGTTAGTTTGTGAAGTGAAAATATTTTTTCTTTTTTTTTGAATCTTTTTTTTCAAGTCATTATCAGTAACTGGGACATTTCTTCATGGGTACAAATTGATTAACTTAATATGATTACTTACGTAACAGAACAGATTTGGAGTTATATGCAAAGTACTTTCAACAGGTCAATTGTTGACCAAAGTTTTTAACCTATTGATAATAACATAGAGCACATAGAGCATCTTTCATTGTATATGTAGAAAAAATCAAACAATAAAGAAAACAAAACAAACCATTTACAGGAAAGTTACAGCGGATCAATACTTGATCGCTTTGTCAAACTGATTTGGTTTTGTTAAAATGTACATTTCAACCTCAGTGCTGAATTTAAACTTATGGTAAAATGTAATAGCCCCTGGTTTTGAATAATTTTGCTTGCAAGAATATGTATGAAATACTTTGCATGAAGAATGAAAAAGTTTATAATGCATTACCCATTTTCTAGACATACAAAGTGTACAATTAACTCATCCAAATTTAACTCATCCCTTAAACAATTTGAACAGATTTCTTCCCAGAACTTTTTATGACGGGGCAATTCCAGAAAAGATGCTCCAAAGTGAAGTGAACATAATGGCTGTTAAAACTGCAGTCGAGTACAGTGCACTGATAACATCAGGTTATTGAGAACATAAAGGCTTGAACCTGATCACGTACGTGATGCTGGCTTTTACTACAGTACTTCTTCTTGAGGCGAAGTGACGTGCATTAAACCAACTTACTAAAATTACAAGCAGCCCTGATCTGTTGATAACAGTAGAAATCATAATTATGGCATTCCCAATGATCATACATTAACTCCAAGATTCACACAGTCATATATTTTGGGAGCTGTACTTCAATGCCATTAAAACTGTCAAATATACTGATTAGATCATGTTATTCAGACTGTGAAGTATAAGTTGGTAGAAGGATCTGGTCTTGAGGGCATTACTGTTTGTTCAGGCAAAATGGCATAAGGCCATCTCACTTTAAAGATGGAACATTGTCTCAGTGGAATCCAACAAGATTTTTCTGTGGGATTTTGTATGGTATCACAGCTGATTCTGAAGACTAAATAATTTATGTAAAGCTTTAATCTTTGCTAGGCAATTGTATACCCAGGTATTCAATCTTACAAATATTGCAGGGCTGGGAAATAAGATATAAGGGCAAGGCCATTTTCATATTGGCTTTTAGGGCAGATTTATGCATCTCAAAAGACACCAAGGCTTGCCATGAACAGAAGATTTTTTGAGGTATATGTTTGGTTCTGTTTTGTTAGGAAGAGCAGGAAGGCCCATGTGGCCTGGAAGAGTATCTCATTTTGTAGGGCCCAAGGCCATTGGCAAAAGTACGAAAGTTATGGCAACTGTGGCCTTGGTTTATTTGTAGCGCTGATATTCTCTCAGTTAAACTTCACAAAGGAATGGCTGCATGTCAAGTAACATGTAGCAGAAATTGCTGAATTCTTCTGAATCAACATTCTGTACAGTACACTCTAAAAATGTATGGTTAATATTTGAACAGAATCCCTTCCTTTAACTGAAATCTGGTCAAACATTTCACTAGATTTGATTCATTTTGAACCAAAATTAGTCAAATACTTGATCTGGTTTTGGTTAAGTGCCCATTTGGTCCTTTTTTGGTTTAATTTGAATGTGATGTTTTTAGGGTATACTATGTAATATGTATTGAATCTTGGCAGTGGGTAACAAAAAAGATATTCAGCCTAAAATTAAAGGGCAATTCTCATCATCCCAGACGGTTTTAATTCTCCCAACTAAGCAACTTGTAGCTCCTCCCATAAATGTATAAAGCTCCTCCTTGTCCAGACACAAACCTATTTTATTTCTTCAGGCCATGTCCTGGTGAGCGTACAAAGCTATAATGTGTAATCCAAGACTCTCTCAGCACTGTGTGGAATGTGAGCTACTCTGCATCTTTTGAATTTTCAAACTTTCATGTCAGTCAAAGAGCAGTAACCAACTGAGAATTTTGATACCCCTACACTAAAATATACTTTGGGGTGACGACTGATTGCCTTTAAGGACAAAAGGGTGATGAGATTAGCCACATTAAACTTTGCTTGTGCTGTCATTGATGATAACAATATTTTTACTTTGTACTATAGCCAATACTGACTTTACAAATGTAAAATGACCCTGACACAAAGTGACAATAAAAGCATTATGTTATTATAGTAAAGTGTTGTGAACAAAGGTCATGCTAGCAATGTGATTCGTTTAGATGTACAAACATATCAGCTGACCCATGTGCAAGAAATATCAATTACATTATGTCATGCACATCATGGTATACCGCATGAAATTTTATGGTGTAAGATGCTTTGTGCTTGGCTTAACTTTAATAATTAAGGGATTGCGACAGAGCACGTGTGAAAAAACAATTACAGCAGATCTGGCCAATCTATGTTAGACTGAGGAAAGCTGCATACTGCATAGAACAGTACTATAATTGTGTAAAGGAGGTAACAAAGTCACAATAATGTTCTAAGCTAGTAGACTTGAAGTAAGTCTGATATTCCTTGTAATTATTTGAAATTGATAGATTTACCATTAGCTATTTTTTCTCCTTATTATGCCTCCCAATACACCTCATTCTAGATTACATAGATTGTAACTGCACTACCATGTAGGGATGACTGAGTATTGCTTCTTTACGAGGTGTTATGAGTGAATAAAACACTACTCTGCCCCCAGAGAAGCTTGTTGTCCTTTATGCAAGTACATCTTATTTGCATTTTGATCCATGCATATTTTATGAGTTTTACACCTGTTTTGTCAGCTGTAGTTTGCTGCATTAGGGACCCTTTTGTCCACAAGGAAGAAAGAGGAAAAAAAAGAAAATATGATTAGTGGAAGAGCTTTGCTATTTTCATCTCTTTGGGTCAAAGTTCATTAATCTGTGAGGACATTTCCACTACTGCTCTCTCATCTCAGTGGGTAAGGGTGGGGAAGGGGAGGGTGAGGGGAAAGAACATTTGCAGTGCCCTAAATTTAGTAACAGTGTTGTTTGTAAAGTTTTGTCACCTACAAAACCTATTTTAGCTGAAAGAATTTCCCAGAAATAACATGAGCACCACTTGCCACATAGCTGTTGGGGATATTTTTCTTGGGGAAGGGAGGGGATAGAAGGAGAGGCAGCCATTAAGCCATTAAGTGCCCCAAAAAATTTGAACTGCCTGAGAAGGTCTACACAAGAAATAGATTTTCCTGAACTTGGGATGGGAGAGGGAGGGGAGAGTGGAGTCTTACCCCAACTGGTATGACTAAATGCAAGGAATTCTTACATGCTTGTATAATCAGGGATAAGAAGTCTATTTGGCTCTTCCTCACCTCATATTTACATATGTACAGCATTATTGCTTGTATTAACTGTCTAGCAAAGATTACAGCACTGTAGGATCTCTTACTACTAGAGGGCACCTTAAACTTAAAGTTAATACTTTCTCCATTTTTGGCTTCTCTGTGATTGACATGTTTTTGTTACATCTGGTAAAGACTACCTGAGTGTTTATGTTTTTGCTTTGATCTATGTTATTTTTTATTATTAAAAATTCATTAATGGGAACTTATCTTTGTCCTTCCTATACCTGATTGTGAATATCCTTCCTGTAATCATGTGAGAATTAATGAAGTTGACTAAGTAGCAGAGCTCATCGACTCCTACACCAAGGAGGGTTGTACTGCAGGGATGGAAATAAGCGGTATCGCATTGCAATTTGCAATGCAAAGTGCACCTCCGTGGGATGCAATTCTCAGTATGTGTAGCATTTTTGTGCGACGCATTTTGAAATGTGGCTGTGGCTTTGAGTCCCTCTTTAATCATCACAAGAATACTGTTTATAAAAAAAACAAGATTTAAACCTTCAATCCGTTCCCAAGTTTTTCATTTATCTCAAAAGACTTGGAAATTTCCCCTACGTATCTGACGAACATAGCAGCATGTAAGTCGGATGTAAAACAAATTTCAAATGATGAGCACGGTACATTTATCGAACCATATGTTCGATACTGTCTAGT